>LOND01003236.1:33774-45912 GCA_014220965.1 Paragonimus kellicotti | reverse complement strand
CGAAAACTCTTTCGGGACGTACCATTACGAACGCATGTGACATTTCATATTGATTCCATATTCTACGCTTATGTATTTGCTGATATCCATGTATTTTCTATTATAGAAACATTACCGAGCTGTTTGCGGTCGTTATCAGTTTGATTTGACCTCGGGGTGTTAAGTTCTAGTGGTACCCAGCTGACCTCTGAATAGAAACGCAGAGCGGATTCTACACTGACCGTTCAGTGCAACGAAAAATGTACCACGCCTATACACATAGTCTTGCACGGTTGTGAAATTGGGTCTATTCACACGGATAATGTTCAAATATTGTCAGTTTTTCATCACTGTTGTCTGTACCCGTGTAGTAGGGACGTTGTAAAGATCAACACAAGGTTCCCAGGCATTTTTGGGAATAAACGACCCTGATGTGCCAATAAGTGCAACGGTCTGACTAAACCGGTTTCCGTGACTCGGGCAAATTTTCGAATGCCAACACACCACTTGCAGCACTAGGGTTTGGCTCAAAGAGGCAGCTAGATAATCAATCTACGGAAGTGGTTTCAAAATTGGGAGGCTGTAATGGTAAAACACAAATCCACGAGTTACTGACATCTAGGTCGTATATCGCATGTGAACGAAACTCATCTGTGGTTAGAGGGGCTGTCACAAACGGCGAGTCTGTTGTTAGAACCTGTGTGTTCATTCAAATTCCGCACACTGTAGGCTGCAATAGATGTTTCTTTTATTCCACTGCTCCTGGCACATGTGTTATAGGTTTAACGAGAGAATATATGTATCACTGAGAATGTTTGCAGCTCATGTAGCATACTGAGTAATGAACAATTTATTGTGACGTTTCAAATCCACACTAGAATCCGTCAATCAAACTAGTAAACATATCGGCATGCGATTGCTCTGAGGCTCACCATGTTCCCCTGTCGGTTTGTCTTCGCTTGTCTCTCGTTTCAGCGTCAATGACGTTGATGTACTGACTGTCTACATCTGCAAAACAATCGCATTCTGATATATTCATTCAGTTGACAACGGATCCTAGTGTGGATTTGAAACGTCACAATAAATCGTTCATTACTCAGTGTGTGTCTTATAGCAGTACGTTACTATCGCATTCTGATGAGCCTCCCAGTCAGCTCCTTAACAGTAATATATACAATATATACGGTACAAGATATGAAAGGTAGCAAAACGATAACATGATCTTATCAGACAGATGCCGAATCCATTGGATAGGAACAACCGGTGGTCAGTAACAACAAATGAAGATGAATAAAAACAGAATGAACAATGAAAAATTAAAGGCGACTGATTACTATGATTGAGTTCGTTGGCATGATACCTATAGCTGTTTTACCAAAGCCTCTTGGTAATACTGAAACACTTGGTGTGCGGAGTTGCGTGCACGTAGCTGCCGGTGTCAATTGGATTGCTTCGCACACAATTGGAATAGAAAACGGGCCGGGAATAACTAATGTAATGAACACCCCGCATAAAAAAATAAAGTTTCAAATACAGAAGTGGTGCTACCGGCAGTTTTTACTGTCAGGCAGACAACTCAATCAACTGAACGCATTCAAGTCAGTAAACTCGAGTAATGAACAATCTTCAACGACTCTAATCAAAGATTCTATTAACCAACACTTCTAAACCCGGGAGACAAAACACGACGTACAATATAGCTGACGCACTGACAGCTACATTCGTTTTTTTTTCAAGTCGTCGCTTGTCCACAATGCAACCTACGCCAGTTGAACAGAGAATCAGCGGAATTATCGACGTGAAAAATGAGCAGTTGGTGGTATCTTTAGAACACCATCCAACCATCTAAATATACGCGTCCCTAAATAATGAACAAGCAAACTTGCTTGACCCTTATTGACAAATTGTCGTCACTTAACTTCATCATTATTTACCTGCCGGTGCCACCTAGTACATCTATGATTGGATGCGAACGTAGACGAACGTTTTTTTGTCCCCGAGCTGAGCGGCCACGTTTTGTTACTGCAACTTAACACTAGTCGCACAGCTATTATGTAGACGCGCCTTCGCATCAACACGGTGGACCTAGAGGAACGAAACAGAAATCATGTCGCAAAATGCGGAATTTCACAAGATCATCGGTCATTCATCTCTTATGTCCTCTTAGCGGTACACCAAACAGTCTACGACAACGTATGAACCAGGTCATTCGGCTTATCATGTAATTAGTACCATAGAAGATTGTTTCCTTACTGTCAACCTGAGAACGTGATAGTGGCATCACACATTCAGTCACGTCAGACAACTGAAAGTAGAAAGCCTCATCATCATCATCGACAGCAATACATCGGTGGTTCACACTGATGCTCAACTGCCACATAACCACAAAAAGATAAAAAGAACCTAGAAAGCTTGCCTGGGAGTGGATAGCTCAGTAGTGTCAAACCGACATGCGATTAGATATGTAAGTTGCTAGGAAGGGAGGCAGGAAGCCCAAGAAAAGAAAGATGATTCAAGAGGAACTGTTGGATCTCCACTCTGTCAACAATAAGGCGCAGCTGATTAGTAGTGTTCAAGCAGTTGGGAAAACATTGTACATTATACTCGCTTTGGAAAGTGTTACGGGATACGGTCGAGGATTCGAAATACACAATACTCCTGCGGGACTGTTGCAGTTATTCAGGTTTAATGTTGAATAAGAAACTTCTGGAAGCTAGTAAGCGGTTAGTCTACTTAGAAAACTGTATCGTCAACCGCGATCAGTATCACCAAAGATCTCATTATTTTCGTCAATGTGGGCTACTTTGGAAAGCACAGTCTTCTCCATGCAACTTAAGAGGTGCACATATGAAGTTGTCTGTCGAGCGACTGTCTTTCGGTTAAAAAAACATGGCCACTTAGAATGGAGGGGTTAAATTGTCTCGATATTTGATCATCACTGTGCCTGCGTTCAACCGATCGCGTCAAATTACATCAACAGATAGGCAGCGCTTAAGCATATACTGAACAGAAAGAGCCATGTCGATTCATTCGCTCTATTTTAAACTGTGCATGAGGTAAGAATGTCAACTAGTCATCAACCACATTGTACTATTTAAACCAGTACTACAGAAAAATGGTCTAAGGTCCGCCACAATCTCACGAATAGTGTATATGGAATGTGGTAGCCGGATCACGCAGAACTCCCAGCATGCACGAAGGTGTTAGGAGAATATGGTTATTGTCAACTCGAAAACTGACAGTTAAGCTTACCATAAAATCGGTCTTATCCAACTTTTCGAATGCTGCTACAGCTTCGTTTGGAAAAAGAAAAGTGACAAACGCGAATCCTTTCGAGGTCTGTTTTTTGATATCATAGGCCAAATGAATATCACTCAATGCACCTAAAAAGTATAAAGCACAGTCAAATAAAATCAACTAGTTGACTGAGTACCGTGAGCAGAGAATAATTTTTCCAAATCCTCTTCCGTGCACTGATAGGATAAATTCCGAACAAACAGGCGACCAGACTGTAAGGTAGATGAACGGCGAACGAGTAAGATAAAATTACTTCTCTAATGTCTGATTTCAGTTGCTCCGCGGTTCTCGTGGGCCAAGTTGGTTTATTTGACAAGGTATCTTCCGCGGCCCCTTTGCCAGTAGTGTTGACCGTAGGCTTTTCGGCACACAGACTAATCCGTACATTTTTACCGTGCAGTTGGCCTTGCTTACACAAGGCATGTTTAAGATCGCTTTCTTGACGAAAGTATACTAAGGCAGTCCCTATTACACATCACAACATTAAATTTCATAAACCATAGTTGTGTATGTGATCTACCATTTTTGAAAAATTTGTATTTTTAAGTGGAATAGGAGAGAAGAACGCCTTGATTTCCTTCTGCAAACAGGAAATTATGAGGAGAAAGTGAAACTCACAATTTTGGTATTCAGATTGAGACCTTTGAGTTTGGCACAATGAATAGTCATTATGACTCGACATATAAGTGGCAATGCTGAAACAGTGTTTTTTAAAAGGGATGGACTGGGATTACGAGAACCGATGAACTGCATTTCCAGATAAAAAAAATATAAGCATTAGTCGTAATAAATTTGATCTTTTCGGTCGACCGAATTTGAGAAGATACTCGAGTGCACGTCAAGCTCATTAGAACAGATACGACTGGGATTCAGTCTATTGCTTACTTCCAGCCGTGATCGCTCGGAACAGCCAACTGTGACCCCTAAACGACAAAATGGTCATCACCATTTTAAAAAAAATACAAATTCACTTGGCTGTGTCTAATCGTTGGTTTTATCCTGAAACATTATGCGAGTACTCAAACCAAGCTTAGAAGTAGCCAAATTAGCAAATTAAAGCCATAAGCTTCACAACCAACACAGAAGCTAACAGATGAATAACGAATAAGAATCGAAAGAAAAGGAAAATTGTACAAAGGGTGTGAAAAACATTGAAGGGTAGAGTTAGTAATGAAGAAGAGCGCTGAACGTTATACACGCGGCGGTCGCCTGTAGGTGTGACTTCCAGTTCACGTTTCAGAGCATTTTTGGAACAACCTGTGCACTCACCTCACTGCTTGAAGGCAGTAAAACTCCAAAGCATAAGTGAACTGGTACACTTATAATGAAAGGTCACAGCATACAGGTTAATCGCATTCGTGGCTTATTCGGGCGAGAGAGAGAACCAGTGACAATGAGCGGTAATAGCGGGTGACTGCAATTGAAATTGCTAAAATAGTTCCGACTATTACAATCGTTTGAGTGCCATGGATGAATGAGATGTGGAATAGTTGGGTTAACATAGGAGATACAACAATAAATCAATTCAGCAAGACTTAAAACTATCTGCAACGGTGAAAATTTTCATCAACTTATGCTTGACGGATGACAATAAGAAATCAAAATGGATTCTTCGAGAAAGTTCGTGTTACTCCGAAAATCCAAGTTTTGAGGGTGTATTTGAAATTGAATAACTCAAGTTAACACACATCTAAAGTATATATGGGAAATGTTGCAGCTGATCATCAAATCCTATTTACATGACCGTTACATGAAATCGGAGGTGGCGGCCACTAAAATCCGTACCTAGGTCAATGAAACTGAACTTTACCGAAGTCATTTACATTAGTAAATCCGGTGCAACCGGATTGTGATCTTACATATTGCCATTCTTTGAAAATATTCTGCGATGTCCGAATTTTTGAAATGCGCGATCTTGGGTGAAATTAGGAAACAATCGGGATCCCAAAAAGCTTAATTTTACAAGGCTTCAACGGCGAGCAAGAAAATCTACGACTTTAAACTGCTGAATGCACTGGTTGAAACCTACTAGGTTCCAAACAAAATGCACTGTACTGCAAAACAGAGCTGTAATAACAATGGACATTCAAGTCTGTTAAGCAGGTCGTTCGCCTAACATACTGGATGGGGGTGCCATTTGAATTGTGTTCATAGTGCTGACCTATGATCCAACAACGGTGATCGCCTTTCGAGGGCTAATTGCTTGTTGGTCATCGCGCTTGTTCGTACAAATCAACGTAGATCGTCACTGGACAACCACTTCGCATCATTACTGGCAGATATATTTGATTTTGCTGGAGTGATTTGCGACTGTGTTTCTTCCAGTCAATAATTAGCTTCACCTATCATGACATTATTCCTTTTCTCGGAATCTGTTCACGTACAAATCGTATCAATTGTTGTTTTGTTGCTAGTGTCATTCATGTAAGGTGTACATCCAGCGGTCTCCCTATATCCCCAACCGATTCTCTTCGCCAATTCCACTTCAAATGCATCCAGTTCCGACAAATCATGTTTTCGTCTATCTTTACATTGTAGCTTCGTACACACTACCGAACTTCGACAGCATTTAGTTTTAATGATTATCAAGCCCTGGTATGACTTGCACCCATAACTCTTTTCTAATTTCAAGTGATAGTGATTTTCTGGAACCATGGTCAGAAAACCGTCTTTGTCGGAACGCTCGTCGCCACATGCGCTCGTATAGCAAAGTGCGTGAGCACATGTTGTGGGTAGTGATGCTCTCGTTCTTCTACCAAACAATCGTTGCACAGAGCTAATTCAAACTTCTTTTAACAGCGTGTCTCTTCTTCCCAGCAGCATGGGATAAGGATCTTCATGAATACATTTGGTCTTGGAAAGTAAATGTTTTGCTTCCTTTACTGCTGCATTTGCCTTTCCAATCGATTGACTGTACAAGCTAGTAAACCAACATGGTGACACCATCGTTTGACTAAGATCTCACAATTCCGTATTGATGAACTGTAGTCCGTTATCAGATGCCAGCTCCTTGGGTGATCTCAAAGGAGCAAACAAACATCATAGCCTGTTCATTGCTGACGATGCGGTTGTCGCAGGCAGAAAACCAACTTTTAGGAAGCCGCTGAAACAGTCCACCGCAATAAAAAAGTTTTTCCAGTCATGAACAAGTACATTCGCAGTGTGACATTGAACTGACTGACCTCATTAACCACCGTTCCCCGTTTACCCCCTTAATGATTCCCCTGTAAAATTTGTGATATAAATGTGATGTATTTAGCCTGATGATGAATCACTGAAAACGAGCTTGTTCGCTACACAGTATTTTTCATATATATATATATATATATATATATATATATATATATATATGTTAAGAAAAGTTTGACAGCACAAAATTGTCATTCTAATGGAATTTCCGGCCTCAATATGCTAGAATGTCCATCCACAGCAAGGTGGTAAGTGTATAATGACTGGAACACAATATGGCGAGAGCTTTTATATGTACCTATTATGGTGGACTATCAAACCGGAGGTACGAGTATTCCAAACTCTCGGCGGAATACCTCAACGTAGGGGAGGTACGTCCAAACAGCCCACAGCGAGCAAATCGGAGATAGCATGGGCGACTGGACAAGCCATGATTCAACGAGATCGGACGACACATGGCAGGCAAAATGGGATGGATGACCAGATCGGGGCGCGATTATTCCAACACTCGGAGGAATATCTCGACACGGCCGCGGAATACAGTCAAAGCCCACAGTGGATAGATTGCGGACAACACGAGCGACCGGACGAGCCATCGCTCAACAAGATCGGACCAACGGACGAGGAATGGCAGGCGGAAAAACCCCGATAGAAGGCGTCGATCACACACAAACCCGATAGAAGTGCACACGACGTTAGAGTGGAAACTGGAATTCTGATTCGTAAACGTGAGCGCGTGTATAGCACGGGAACTAGCGATTTGACAGTAAAGATTGTTTTATTGAACGCCTTTTCGCCAGAACATCATCATCATCATCATCATAGACAGCAATACATCAGTGGTTCACACTGATGCTTGACTGCACACACAACACGAAGAAGAACAAAGGAAAAAAACCTATATAGGAAGAAAGAAGAAAACAGAGGAAGGGGAAAGGGGAAGTATTGGACTAGACTATACTAAAATATATGCTTAAGTCGTATATATTCGCTAAATCCCAAATCATCATAAAGGCGCCTACTACCTATTGCAAACAAACAACCGCCAGAACATACCACGTAGGAACAAAAAGGTAACTGAGGTAAAAGGAAGGAAAAAATATTGGAAAAGGGGGGTGGGGTGAAAAACGATTTCTTGTTGGGGGCTTCAGAGAGAGTCCAGAACCAAATGTCAATCATCCCAGCCATAAAGTCGGGAACACCCTACTGAAGCAAACTTCAGTGTCAGTGCCTTCATACTCCGAATCCACGTCACATGCAGGCCAGCACACTGCTACTTTCAGCCTAACCTGCAGCTCGTAGGCAAGGCAAGACGTGGAAAGCAGCGAGTCGGCGAAGCCAGTAGCGAAGGTAACGGAGATTGTGCAACGAGGTCACTCTGGTGGTCAACAGTCTGTCGTTTCAAATATACGTCGCAGAAATTCGTCATTGATGTCAGAGTTTCCCCATCACGCATCGTCAAGGCTCCGAAAATGGCACAACAAAAACACCTTGTGAATATCCTCCGCACAGATGTGTTAGTTTTCACAGCGGTACAATAAAATTGCCTGTATACCGACATATTTCACTCGGTCTTTCGCTGAGAGACTGAGATCATGCTGGTACCACAGACGGCGTAGGTTGGCAAACGTCATTCAAGCTTTGGCTATACGATTTGTGACTGCATCAGACAGTCCATCACCACTAATATAGTTCTCTAATAAATGTACGTTTCGACTTCTTTTAACAGCTCACTAATAGGGATGGAAACAGACGTAGGCTCTCGCCAATTTTGTGTCGGGGAAGAATATAATTCCCCGAAAATATCGTTTATTTGCCTTTGGAAGGGCCTAACTCATTACTGTTTGAAGTGACCTTCATAGTCGGCACGTCATGTGCCACTATGCACAATTCATGATACCCCCGCCCACACGCCTCGGCTTTAATTGGGGCATCACTGTAACTGTCAGGATCTGTGTTTGTTCCACTTCTGATTGGTTACAAATCCCTTTAAATATGATCTAAGGCTTGTGACCGTGTTTGTCCTTCGGACTGAGGACATAAAAAGATTTGTCCGGGAGGAAAAAAAACCCCCAGTTTTTTATTTTTTTTGTGTTCATACAGAGCGTGTTATGCCTCGGGTGATGGGTTGGCCGGGAAGATACGAGAAATTAATCAGTGTATACTTCCGTAGTCCAATTGTTCATTACCGCGTTGATATGTGTACCGTTATCCAACCGTTCCCATTAAAACCGTCATTCCTGTTATTTTGTGTTACGCGCTCGTAGGCCGTAGATCCGTCACAACGAGACTGGACCTTGACGTGGTGTGACGGCTTGCGCATCTCGATGACCTATTGGGCTAAACTGGACGGTGTGATCACCACATCGATAGAGTCACTCATGCCAGGCAGGCCAATGGGTAGAGGTCTGACAAACCCAGTCTCCTGGTCCTCCAGGTTGGGGGTTGGAAGAAGGTTGGCATCTTTTTCCGGAAAAAGTACCAGTTCTGGTACATTGCCACCCAACCGCTGCCTTGCGGTACAGGCTTTTGAGCCAAAGGCTTTGGTTGAGAACCCTAATCGTTCTCCTGTCTAGGTCTGGGCGTCCTGGCAGTATCTCAGCCCACACACAACCATGAATATTCACAACAATAAATCCATACTGCATCGGCCGTCTCGCAGTATAAACCGGGTCGCCCTATCTGCTGCATACAGCAGGGTGGATAGGCGAAAACATGCTACTGCTGACCCCTCCCCCACTGTCCTATCAAATTTAGCTCTCAGGCCCCTCCCCACCTCCATTTCTGATAATTACTCTACAGGTCCCACAACAGATGTAGCTAACTGTAGTAACACTGAGCCGGTAAGTTCCGTCTCTTGCCTTTCAGCTTCAGGCCTCCCTCGTCCCTTGCTTAGACCTAGAACGCGAATTAATATAGGTGCCTTCAACGTTCGCACGCTAAAACAGATAGGTCAGCAAGCGGCTCTAGCACGAAACGCTTTATAAGAGAAGCGCTTACTCGTTGCACGTTGATGTCTGCTGTATCTCGGAGACTAGAATCCATGACAGTAGTCAACGTATGAAACTAACAGCACCTGCATTGTCTACCGGATACTGGTTATACACTTCGGGCGACTCCACAGCCGCTGTTACAGGTCAGGCTGGGGTAGGTATAGTTCTCAGCACGACGGCCGCAGCCGCATTAGTAGATTGGATTCCTGTTAACGGTAGACTTTGTGCCGTCCGCTTAGCAGGTTCTGTTAAAACCAGCTCTAGACGCAAGACTTTCAGAAATTTATTCATTGTGTCTGCTTATGCTCCTACTGACTGTAGTGAAATCGGCGTCAAGGACGCATTTTACTCGGATCTGGCCACTCTCCTTCGGTCGACACGTGGCTCTGACATAGTCGTTTTGGCCGGAGATATGAATGCCCAGGTCGGTCGCCTTGGTGAAGCCGAATCTCGCTTAGGTGGTAGGTTTGGGATAGCATCACATCGCTCGGATAATGGTGGGCGATTGTTGCAGCTATGCGCTGAGCATAATCTATTTTTAGCCAGTACTGGTTTTAGGCATCGTGCACGTCAATGCTATAGTTGGCGCCCGCCTTCTCCGAATCAGGCCTGGTCTCAGATAGACCACATAGCCGTTAGTTATAGGTGGCGGGGTTCCATTCAAGACTGTCGTTCTTATTGGAGCACGTACTTGGATTCAGATCATGCGTTGGTACGTTGTCGTTTTGTTCTTACTTTTTCTGGGCAACGACCTCTCCGGCAGCAACGGTTAGCTGTTGAGAAACTGGCTTTACCATCGGTTAGACATAATTACCAAACCAGCTTAGAAAGCTGCCTTAGTGGTACTCACTCCGAAGACCCTAGTAGCTGCTGGACTCAAATCTCACAAGCCATTCAGAAAGCAGGTAGTGTAGCTTGCGGCACAGGGGTACCTGGGGTAAGCAAACATTGGATTTCAGAGAAATCCCTGGAGTTGTTGGAAGCCAGACGGAGGGTTCCTCCTGGTAGTTCACACAAGTCTAGAAGAGATATCCGTAGGAAACTGAAACGTAGTCTAAAGGCTGATCGTGAGGCTTGGTTAGTGGAAAAAGTTGAGGAAATGGAAACCGCCTTTGCCTCAGGGAACATCGGTAAACTGTTTAAGCTGATCCGCGCCACCGGTCCCAGGCGACCGTCGGTCAGTGAAGCTATCAGCGAGGTAGATGGTACACTAGTCTGTAATAAGTCCAGAAGGTTAGAGCGTTGGGCGGAACACTTTGAGGGTCAATTTAGTTGGCCTGCTGCTTCTATTGCGTTGCCGCCACAAACTTGTGATGTAGCACCCTGGTCGGTAGATTTGGAACCACCCACTGAGACTGAGGTTCGCAATTGCCTTTCGGCTCTCAATCGTAATAGGGCTGCTGGCCCAGATGATCTCGTGCCGGCACTTTTCAAAGAAGGTGGAGAGGCGTTAGTAGAGGCATTGACTCAGTTGTTTCAACTTGTGTGGACGACGGAGACCATCCCTCCGTGCTGGGGTCACTCGATAATAGTTCCCATATTTAAGAAAGGAGCCCGGGGCTCTTGCGAAAACCATAGAGGGATTAGTTTGACCCCAGTCATTTCAAGGGTTCTAGCATCAATTATACTTCGTCGACTCACTGCAGTTCGGGAAGTAAACATTAGGGAAGAACAGGCTGGGTTTCGCCCTGGGCGGGGTTGTATAGATCACATTTTCACCCTTCGCCAAATTCTGGAGCAGCGTCATGTGTACCGCCGGCCAACAATCGCCATATTCCTCGACTATAAAGGTGCGTTTGATTCGGTGGACCGATCTACACTTTTAGAGTCGCTTAGACGTAGGGGTGTACCGACTAAGTATGTGAACATACTGTCGGCGCTTTATTCCCATACTTCAGCTCAGGTTAGGGTTTACGGTGAACTGTCTGACAGTTTCAGCACCAGGAGCGGCGTACGTCAAGGCTGTCCCCTTTCGCCATTTTTGTTCAATTTCGTCATAGACGAAATAATGGAGGACTGTCTGCGGCACTCAAATGATGCCGGCGTGGACCTCCTACCTGGTGAAAGACTGACTGATCTTGATTATGCTGACGATAAGGTATTGCTGTTTGACAATTTTCAAACGGCACAAACAACACTGGACGCTATTTCGCGTTCTGCTAAGTACTTCGGAATGCGCTTTGCAGCCTCAAAATGCAAAGTGCTTCTGCAAGATTGCTGTAGTCACGTAGATTTAATGTTAGATAATGAAGTCATGGAGGTTGTCGACCGGTTTGTGTATCTGGGAAGCTGCATCAGTGGTGGCGTCGGAGGTGTAGGGAATGAAATAGAAGCGCGTATTTCCAAGGCTAGGGTGGTGTTCGCTAATCTAAGACACCTATGGCGACAGAGGGGTATTTCCCTAAAGCTTAAGGGTCGTGTATATCAAACAACAGTGAGGGCCGTATTACTTTACGGCAGCGAAACCTGGCCACTCAGGGTAGAGGACGTGAACCGTCTCCAGGTATTTGACCACCGATGTCTGCGTTCAATCGCTCGTATCGGGTGGCACCAGCGAGTAAGCAACGAGGAGGTTAGGAAGCGGGTGTTTGGCACTGATTGTCAAACGAGTTCTCTTGTTCAGTCGCTACATTTGCACAGACTTAGATGGTTGGGTCATGTACTGAGCCGAGATGTGTAT
>LOND01003236.1:17259-33674 GCA_014220965.1 Paragonimus kellicotti | reverse complement strand
AGCTATGTGGGTAGAAAAAGAGGGGCTGAACGCGTAATTGGCCATATTTGGCAACTATTCCATGCTATATATTTACATGCATTTGATTCATTAGTCGAACTTGAAGTAGTCAATACAGCGTGTTTTCCGGCAGTCGTGTTCTTCCTGAGTCCGCGCAAGTAGACTGGGTGAAACCGCATAGCAGCAATCCGGGATAGCATCCGAGTCGTAAAAGAACAATTGGCAGACAAAGGGCGCGTTATAACACAAACAGATTCGTGATATGGGCGCTAATGACTTGGATTCTTCGCCATATCAGAGAGAGTCCAGAACCAAATGTCAATCATCCCAGCCATAAAGTCGGGAACACCCTACTGAAGCAAACTTCAGTGTCAGTGCCTTCATACTCCGAATCCACGTCACATGCAGGCCAGCACACTGCTACTTTCAGCCTAACCTGCAGCTCGTAGGCAAGGCAAGACGTGGAAAGCAGCGAGTCGGCGAAGCCAGTAGCGAAGGTAACGGAGATTGTGCAACGAGGTCACTAAATCTGGTGGTCAACAGTCTGTCGTTTCAAATATACGTCGCAGAAATTCGTCATTGATGTCAGAGTTTCCCCATCACGCATCGTCAAGGCTCCGAAAATGGCACAACAAAAACACCTTGTGAATATCCTCCGCACAGATGTGTTAGTTTTCACAGCGGTACAATAAAATTGCCTGTATACCGACATATTTCACTCGGTCATTCGCTGAGAGACTGAGATCATGCTGGTACCACAGACGGCGTAGGTTGGCAAACGTCATTCAAGCTTTGGCTATACGATTTGTGACGGCATCAGACAGTCCATCACCACTAATATAGTTCTCTAATAAATATACGTTTCGACTTCTTTTAACAGCTCACTAATAGGGATGGAAACAGACGTAGGCTCTCGCCAATTTTGTGTCGGGGAAGAATCCAATTCCCCGAAAATACCGTTTTATTTGCCTTTGGAAAGGCCTAACTCATTACTGTTTGAAGTGACCTTCATAGTCGGCACGGTCATGTGCCACTTCGCCCTTCACGAGCGTTCTCAACCTTTGTGCCAATTTCTGGCACCCCGCCCACACGCTCGTCTTTTAATTGGGGCATCACTGTACTGTCAGGATCTGTGTCTGTCCACTTTTCTGATTGGTCACAAACCCTTTAAATATGATCTAGTTTGTGACCGTGTTGTCTTCGGACTGAGTGACATAAAAAGCTCTGTCCGGAGGCCAGTCTTTTTTTGTGTTCATGCGTTAGCCTCGGGTGGTTGGGTTGGCCGGGAAGATACGAATTAGTCGTGTATACTCCGTAGTCCGTTGTTCATTACCGTTGACGTCGTTCCGTTATCCGCCGTTTCATTAACCGTTATTCTGTTATCTGTTTACGCGCTCGTAGGCCGTAGATCCAGTTACAACGTTCTGTAACAGCATCTCGTTGAAGTCTTTAATGTGTGTGAGGCACTTTGGGCTCCCGATGAACCACAAGTTGAAACAATGTCGTTCGAATGCTGTATGTCACGCATTCGAACGACTGTGATCAGCTCCTCATCTCTATACTCGCAGTTTTTCAGCCCATATTTTAGCATGTTGTATACTGCAAAGCTGAATAGGAAGGAGAAGACCGGACAACCTTGTTTCATCCCAACTGCAATGCCGAAGGTTAGTAATACATTGCCATAAGCTCTAACCCGGCCCGAGATCTGACAACAGATTGCCTTCAGGGTGTCGATATACTATTTGGGCACATCCATCCTCGATAGACTGCAACAAAGCGGCTCTGTCAGTTTAATCGAAGGTCCGTCTGATGTATGATATGACAAATATCAGCCTTCAACATGGATGGTGGCGTTCAAGCACCTAGCGAAATGGAAAGATGTTATCAAGGCAGTAACGATCAGGGTGGAACTGAGCCTTCTCTTCGTGGATAACTTGTTGTTGCATCACGGTTAGTTTACGAGGTATAACGGCTACAAGCAGCCTCAGCGAGATAGGATTCAGCCTAATTCCTAGATGACTGACGTACAGTGTGTGAACGTCTCCTGAAAACAAGGATGATGTCAAACCTCTAGTTAAGAACGTCCTCACTGACAGTTTCTGGGGGCACAGCCTTCATCTCTTTTATTACGGCCGGCACTCATTCATAAAACTAGACAGGAAGAAATTTGTCTGCGCACGGCGCATTGTGATATTTCGAGAACATGACTTCTAGTGGGCTTTTTGTTTCAAAATGCGGAGCAACGGTGAGAACAGGAACTGCCCGAAAGCGTAGTTAACGGCGCAAGTGGCCAGCTGAACCGTCATTGGAAGTGCTCAATTCAGCGTCCTAATAGTCATGAAAGGTCATTGAAAGAATCCACATGGTTATCCGTTTCAGCCAAACTGCCAAACACTTCACACTTCTAGATGCCAAATTAGTTCCGAAAATTGGTGAAATGATTGTAAACACCATGAACAATGTGGTTTTCAGTACAACGGACCCGAGGAGTGCTCATCTTCAAACACAAAGCAGAAATAAAGATAAGACCTTCATTAAATTTGACGCGTGTGATAATCTCTGCTATAGTCCCTTCGGTGTGACTTACGGTGTATAGCATTTTCATGGAGTTATCGATCAGGCTATCACAATAGAAATTCCCTCATCTAACTGCTATAACTTACATAAAAGTACTGTTCATAGCGAAAAAAAGAGCGCCATGAAAACCCAAGCGCGATTCTACGGTAGCGGATAATAAGGACAAATTAACATTAAACGAGAATAAGAGCGCAATCGCCGTTACACACATTTAGAAACGAGAAAATCCTCATAGATCAATGAAGCCGGACTTCTGAGGCGTCAGCCAATATGAAACTTGCCACCTCTATGGGAGTTGAAATTCCACCACGAATCGTTGAACCATTTACATACAAGTTCCAGTGGGAAGTCAAGCGTTCTGAAGAAATTCCGTCTTCGGTTGAAAACGAAACACTTCCACTGTAGAATGACGCAGCAGCAACGGCTTTAAAACATGAACTTGTCCGGTCAACAAAGACAATAGTTGATCTCAAACCAACGGTTGTTCAGAAGACAGACACGGTATCATCACGGCTACATTAATACCAAATGTCAGATCGGATAACATCATCTTCAAAACACTATCATTTAGTGTGCGACATCAATCAGCAGTAGAAAAAGAAGCCCTTGCGGTCCTCGAACTCACCGGAAAATAGTGCCAATATTTGGTTAGCACGTCGCAGATTAAAGACCAGTCGCCTGTATGTACGACCTGAATCAACATGGGAAAGATAAAAAACCTAGCGCTCGTGGATGGAACTTTTCTGTTACAGTCTTCAGTTACAGCTGTGATAAGGACAATAAAGTTGCCAACGCACTATCTCCTGGATATATCGCTTTATCCTTATGTAACACCAATCTGAAGGATCTACACGATCCGGAGTTGGTAGACTTGTTCACTTTGTGCGTTTCGGAAATTTGCGGTTTATAATGGACGATATGAAGAAGACCACATCCAGCTGCGCATTTTGCGCCGAACAGAGATTAGGTTTTACAGAGTGCTCACAGGAAATCTGAAAAAGACAGGTTCTTTTGAACGACTGGTTAGTAACTTCAAAGTATCCCCAACTTTAACTTCCCGGAGCAAATACCTTTGGTAGCCGATGATTAGTCAGGGTTTCCGTTCACGTTCGTCAGACAGGATATGACATCAACTATCACTGATCGATTCCGTTAGCAACCCGCCAGGATTGGTATGTCATCTGATACACACCATCTTTGAGGCCCTGTACGACAAAGAAATAGTGAGTAAACAGAACGACGACGACAGATACTTCCCTATCGAACGGTCAAGCGAAATGTTCCAGTGATATTTTCTAGCAGTCTTTCTTCCTCAACATCATCATAGACAGCAATACATCAGTGGTTCACACTGATTTCTAACTGCCACACAACTGCGAAGGAAGAAAAAACTACATAGGAAGAGAGAAATAGGAAAAAAGAAAAAGAGGAGGGGACGTAACTACTAAAAATAGCCACGTCTATATTTAAACATACAACATCAAGGCGCCTACAGTTCACGGTAAACCCTAATCCGGTCTTTCTTATTTGTTGTTAAATCCAAATCCATTTAAGTGAAAGGGGGATCGTCCCACCTAATGCCTTTTATTCTGTCTGTTCTCTTTTAGCCACGCCACAAACACTACTCACATATGCGATTGTTTCAGTGAAAACAAAATCAACCTCAGATGCTTCCTTATCAAGCGGGTCAAATGTGTCTGTGCCAGTTTCTACGTAAAGTAACGTACGTCCACCGAGAGGTGAATCATTGTAGTGACCTGGAGATAACCCCGGTCTGTCTGCAGTACGATGTGTAAAATTCTTCCCAAGATTCCGGTTCACATTGAACACAAGGATCGTAGTTGTTACAAACATTCATTCATTCAAAAGAGTCATGAGCCTGGCCAACAGGTACGGTGGCTTGATCCTCCACTCACCGCAACAATGACGTGAATAAACCACCAAGGGAAAAAACTAGACGAAACAAGCATAAAAAAAGATAATCAGAAACGACACTGGTACAAATATACAACTGACTGGGGTACGTTGCCATCTCGGCCAGCGTTTTTACCAGCAATTTGAGTGACCAGGAGGACTCAAACCGGACAGGCGAACTACCCGTTTTGTTCGGCAGAATAGTCAAAGCCTTCATATTGAGCGATCACGTTGTTACTTGGCCACCACGCGGTTTTGCCATAATGCTGGTGGTCTCAGCCCACATGCCCTGATCTAGTTGAATCAGTCCTAATGTGGATGGTTCCTAGCTGTAATGCCGGAAACTGTTAATAAGACCTTTTCTAGATATTTTGGAGAGTTAAATGTGACCCTAAATAGTCTTAGGTTTTTAGTGTATTGAGTGGGCCATGTCAGGGTCTTTATAAGTTAGCCATAGAGTGTTGATAGGAACACCTCATTGGTTACTGATGGATCTCGCTGTCAGCACAAACTGAAGCAGCAGCTTAAAGTAAAGTGAGTATTATAAAGGTTTGTGTAGCATATGTCGGACCGCAAGGTTGGCCTCGGTGGACAGAAGCCGGTTTGTCCGTGTCCATTCACAGAGTGACCGCAAGTCGGCTTGTAGCGAGAATATGTCTTCATGGGATAAGATTGCTCGCCATATTTTGGAGTCGTCTACATATAATAATAGGCGAGAATGTACAACTCCGAGTAAATCACTGATGATGAGTGTGAACAGTAGGGACCCAGAAAAGTCCTGTAGGACGGCGCTTCTGTGAGTAAAATCTTATACTGAGGTACTTATCCCTCGTATAACGTTAGCCAGTCCAAAGCTTTGCCGAGGATATCTAAATTGGGCAGCTTGACAATCAGCTTATTTCATAGACCAGGTGAAACACGCGAAGAACATATCTGTGAGGAGCATGCTGGGTTTTGTCCTGGTCATGATCGCGTTGATGACATTCATACTTCGCCAGATGTTTCAATCCCGTCGTCTATACAGAAGGCTGACAGTTGTCTTTCTTGGACATCAGAAGGGTCTTCGATTCGGTTGACAGAGCTGCACTCTGAGACTGTCTATCGAGGAAGGGTGTGCCTGAGAAGTATGTGAACATCCTGAAAGCAATTTACTGTCAGACCTCGGGAGAGTTAGGGCCTATGGCAACGTATCACCGACCTTAGGCATCACACGTGGGGTGAGACGAGGTTGTCCAACACCACCCATCCTACTCAACTATGCAGTAGACGAGATCCTAGAATGTGCCCAGACAAACTGCCAATATGATGGTGTAGAATCTTTCCAAAGCATTCGACTTCGAGACAGAGAGTATGCAGACGACATCGCCTAATCTGTGAGGGCTCACAGGGAGTCCAGAACATTTAGACAGACTAGAGGCTTCAGTTCGTCAGTTTGGTATGGCCTTTGCACCTACTAAGTGCAAGGTGCTGTTGCAAGATTGACAAGACTCTGTACCTGTTCTCATCCTTAGTGGTGTACAGTTGGAAGTAGTCGAGAAGTTTATGTATCTTGGGAGCTGTATCAACGCTGGATGGAATGTCTGATGAGATCACAAATCGCATAGCAAAGGCTCGGATGGCGTTTGCCAACTTACACCATCTGTGGCGTCGGCATGATCTCAGTCTTTCTGTGAAAAACCGAGTGTATGATGTCAGTGTGAAGGCTGTCCTATTGTACGCCTCCGAAACCTGTTCTACTCGAGTATCTGTTTTCGACAATCGATGTATCCAAAGCAGTAGCGGCGTGTGGTGGGAGCACGTGTCACCAATAACGGAGTTCGCCGACGTGTCTTCGAGACGGACAGACTCTGTCGACCTTTAAGCATACTGATCTCGTCTCACAGGCTTCGTTGGCTTGGCCACATCTTACGAATGCCAACTCACCGCCTGCCACATCGTGCCTTGTTTGCGAGTGGTGGGTTGGACTGGAAGCGGCAGACTGGTGATAGGTACATGGCTTGGGTTCGGGGTAGGGGAGCACTCATTCCGAAGCTTGCGTCAGCAAAGCACTCCCGGATTCCTGGTTGGGATCCCGAAAACACTGAACACCTGAGGACGCTGTCTGATGCAGCGAAGAACAGGAGTCAATAGCGCCATATCGCGAGTATCTGTGTGAATCGTTGTAACTTTCCTTCTTAATTCCTCTACATTTTTCCTTCTTCAACCCATTACTTTTTTCTCACATTGTGGCACGTTCGCCACTTCTTGCGGTTTTTACGTGTTAAGCACATATACGACAATCAGCGTAACATGTTCGGTTTTGTCAAGCGCCTTGGTGAAGTCGAAAAAATCACATATACCCCCAAAATTCCGTCTGCCGTCCTGGTCCAATGAGCACGTACGGGAGGCAAGACCTACCTCTCCGGAACTCGTGTTGTTTGTGGCCTAACAGCTCGTGTCCCCTCAAGTGGTGTATAAGAGACAGGCTGTTGAGAAACTGGCTTTACCATCGGTTAGGCATAATTACCAAACCAGCTTAGAAAGCTGCCTTAGTGGTACTCACTCCGAAGACCCTAATAGCTGCTGGACTCAAATCTCACAGGCCATTCAGAAAGCAGGTACTGTAGCATGCGGCACAGGGGTACATGGGGTAAACAAACATTGGATTTCAGAGAAATCCCTGGAGTTGTTAGAAGCCAGACGGAAGGTTCCTCCTGGTAGTTCACATAACAAGTCTAGAAGAGATATCCGTAGGAAACTGAAACGTAGTCTAAAGGCTGATCGTGAGGCTTGGTTAGTGGAAAAAGTTAAGGAAATGGAAACCGCATTTGCCTCAGGGAACATCGGTAAACTGTTTAAGCTGATCCGTGCCACTGGTCCCAGGCGACCGTCTGTCAGTGAAGCTATCAGCGAGGTAGATGGCACACTAATCTGTAATAAGTCCAGAAGGTTAGAGCGTTGGGCAGAACACTGAGGGTCAATTTAGTTGGCCTCCTGCTTCTATTGTGTTGCCGCCACAAACTTGTGATGTAGCACCCTGGTCGGTAGATTTGGAACCACCCACTGAGACTGAGGTTCGCAATTGCCTTTCGGCTCTCAATCGTAATAGGGCTGCTGGCCCAGATGATCTCGTGCCGGCACTTTTCAAAGAAGGTGGAGAGGCGTTAGTAGAGGCATTGACTCAGTTGTTTCAACTTGTGTGGACGACGGAGACCATCCCTCCGTGCTGGGGTCCCATATTTAAGAAAGGAGCCCGGGGCTCTTGCGAAAACCATAGAGGGATTAGTTTGACCCGTCATTTCAAGGGTTCTAGCATCCATTATACTTCGTCGACTCACTGCAGTTCGGGAAGTAAACATTAGGGAAGAACAGGCAGGGTTTCGCCCTGGGCGGGGTTGTATAGATCACATTTTTACCCTTCGTCAAATTCTGGAGCAGCGTCATGTGTACCGCCGGCCAACAATCGCCGTATTCCTCGACTATAAAGGTGCGTTTGATTCGGTGGACCGATCTACACTTTTAGAGTCGCTTAAACGTAGGGGTGTACCGACTAAGTATGTGAACATACTGTCGGCGCTTTATTCCCATACTTCAGCTCAGGTTAGGGTTTACGGTGAACTGTCTGACAGTTTCAGCACCAGGAGCGGCGTACGTCAAGGCTGTCCCCTTTCGCCATTTTTGTTCAATTTCGTCATAGACGAAATAATGGAGGACTGTCTGCGGCACTCAAATGATGCCGGCGTGGACCTCCTACCTGGTGAAAGACTGACTGATCTTGATTATGCTGACGACAAGGTGTTGCTGTTGACAACTTTCAAGCGGCACAAACAACGCTAAACGCTATTTCGCGTTCTGCTAAGTACTTCGGAATGCGCTTTGCAGCCTCAAAATGCAAAGTGCTTCTGCAAGATTGTTGTGATCACGTAGATTTAATGTTAGATAATGAAGTCATGGAGATTGTTGACCGGTTTGTATACCTGGGAAGCTGCATTTGCGGTGGTGGCGCTGCAGAAAACGAAGCAGAAGCGCGAATCTCGAAGGCTAAGGCGGTGTTCGCTAATCTGGACATCTCTGGCGACAGAGAGGTATCTCTCTGAGCTTAAGGGTCGCGTATATAAGGCGACAGTGAGGGCTGTATTACTTTACGGCAGCGAAACGTGGCCGCTCAGGGTAGAGGACGTGAACCGTCTTCAGGTATTTGACCACCGATGTCTGCGTTCAATCGCTCGTATCGGGTGGCACCAGCGAGTGAGCAACGAGGAGGTTAGGAAGCGGGTATTTGGTAGTGATTGTCAAACGAGTTCTTTTGTTCAGTCGCTACATTTGCACAGACTTAGATGGTTAGGTCATGTACTAAGGATGCCAGCTAGTCGTTTGCCACACCGAGCACTCTTTGCCGACGCTGCGGCCGACTGGCGCAAGGTGCGAGGTGGACAGATGACCTGGCGTAGACAAATGAAATCGTTCACGAAGGGGTTGGCCACTGTAGATCGGGTTCGTCTCCCGGGCTGGGGCCCTCGCGACTCACAGAGTCGGTGGCTTGAGACATTAGGTGAGATGGCGGCTAATCGAGCTCAGTGGCGTGAATGTTGTCGTTGTTTGGCCGAGTTGTCTGTGAAGTGAGTGCACTTAATGATGCGGGGCAGTGAAAGCCGTAAGGAAGCTGTCTTGCTGATGACGCCTTACTTTCACTTACAGCTCGGTTGTTTGTTTGCAAGGTGTAGGCGCCTTGATGTTGTATGTTTGAATATAGACGTAGCTATTTTTAGTAGTTAGGTCCCCTTCCCTTTTTCTTTTTTCCTTCTCTCTTCCTATATAGGTTTTTTCTTCCTTCGTGGTTGTGTGGCAGTTAGAAATCAGTGTGAACCACTGATGTATTACTGTCTATGATGATGACGAATTCCCGATCGAAGAGAGGACAGATTGGACGGTAGCTGATTAAATCTGCTCGCGATCCACCCTCGTAGACTGGCGTAATGTCGGTATTTAATACTGAACGAGCATCTTTATTGTTCGTAGGGAGCACTGGAGAAGGCATAACCGTAGCTAACTGAGAGTGCCAGTAAAACTTCGGAGGGCAGAGTTGTGCATACTATTCCCATCGGGATTTTTCCAAAACGAGCACGGTTGGTTTACACCTGACTGTCTCCCCATCATCATCATCATCATCATATCAGCCATGAGCCTGACCAAAAGGTACTGTGGCTCGGGCTGCCGCTCACCTCAACAGTGACGTGGAATATCCTAGAAGAAAACGTTACTAAGAAGGTTGAAAATTAATAGAAGTCTAAGCGAAAGAACTAGAAATGGTATGGATGCAGGTACGCCATTGACTGCGACACGCCGCCATCTCGGATAGCGTCTCTAACCAGCGGTTTGAGTGATCACGAGGACCCCATCCAGGCAGGCGACACCTACCCACTTTACTCAGTGGAGCAGTCAGGGTTCTCATATTTCGTGACCACGTTCGCTTGACCACCATGTGGTTTCACCCAACTGTTGGTGGTCTCAGTATATAATGCCCGGTACGGTAAACGCTCAGCTGGCATGCGGAGTACGTGACCTAACCATCGCAGGCTGTGCAACGTGAGTAGTTGACCGATCGATCGCGCATCCCGAGCGTTCCGGAATACGCGCCGGCGAACTGCCGCATTGCTCACGCGATCAGTCCACTTAATGTGGGCAATTTGGCGGAGACAACGATGGTCAAATACAGCAAGCTTGTTGATATCTTCCTTGCGAACAGGCCACGTTTCCGAACCATAGAGCAAAACAGAACGCACACAAGCATTATATACTCTTCCTTTCAGCGACAATCGAACGTCTTTTCGACGCCACAGATGACGCAGGTTGGCAAAGGCAACTCGTGCCTTTGCTATCCTCGCTGATATCTCATCAGCAATATTACAAGCTGACGAGATAGTGCTACCCAAGTATGTGAAACTGTCCACAGTCTCGAGCGGATTACCTGCAATGAAGAAAGTAGTGGTAGTGGTAGTAGTGGTAGTAATAGAAATGCTCAAGCCCTGAAGCAACACTTTGCACTTTGAAGGTGCGAACCAGCTCGGTCACTCACCTTGTTCAGCATGGTCTGCATGTCTTCGGCAGAGGGGCTAAGTAAGACAATGTCGTCCGCATACTCCAGATCGGTCAACCGAGCGCCAGGAAGAAGCTCAACACCAAGTTCACTGGACTCCTCAAGCGCACCCTCCAGAATGTCGTCCATGACAAAATTGAACAAGGGGGAAATCGGACACCCTTGACGAACACCACTAGAAGTGATGAATGCCCGAGACAGCTGTCCATAAACCCTCACCCTGCTTGCAGAGTGAGCATACAGTGATCTCAACAGATTCACGTATTTCCCTGGTACTCCCTTGCGAAGAAGACAGTTCCAGAGAACGTTACGAGCAACTGAATCGAAAGCAGCCTTCAGGTCCAAAAAGACCAAGACCGTCGGCTGCCTATAAGAGTGCCGATGTTCCAAGATCCGTCGCAAGGTAAAAATGTGGTCAACGCACCCTCGACCGGATCGGAATCCTGCCTGTTCTTCACGTATTTGACTTTCTCTGGGCTTAGGGAGCCTACTGAAGGCTATAACTACCCCCACTGATTGGCCTACTGTCCAACAATATGGCATGGAGATTAGTCAAGGTTTCAGTCTAGTACACTCATGCGTGATGCATCCCGAGCACCTCCGCGGCCTTAGCGTGGGAGGATGTTGTGTTACAAACCTTGATTGAATAAAAGACAGGTACTCGTGCACGGTTATGTGGGGGAAACAAACCGATAAATGAACTTCGGACTCTCCTATCACTTATTATATATTTGTAGCTGGAAAACTCTTTTGTCTTCTCTTACTGAAGCAGTGCACATGTTTCCAAATGTTGTCTATTCCTAGTGTGTTTATTCCAAAAGCGTTCCATAGCATGCGCTTAAATTCTACAACCTTCTACGTGAGGCGGCGTGTCCATAGCTTACTTGAATAGGGCGAAGGGCGAAAACGGGCACTGGTTGTTTCATGGCCTCCTGTATGTTGGCGCACACCCAAACTCAATGATCACCTAACGTGAGCTTGTTGTCATTAAATCATGACGACTAGCTCGTATATTGTAATGTTTGCTGTATACGACTCATATCGGCTCGACTAAAGCTACGCTTGCTTAGCGTCGTGGACGAGGAGAGTGGTGTCTGATAAACAAAGAGGAACTGGAGCGCATAATGATCGCAACGGCTCAGCAAGTCCAGTACCTGCATTGTGTTCACCATGAGACGCTCGTTGGTGGACACCTGGCCCAGTGGTTGCTTCAAAATACACCATCGTCTTTACCAGAGTGGTACCACCTATAACTGACTACATGATCCAACTGTGTCCACGGCTGAGAAGCACACGGAGGTCTCCATGTAACACAGTGCTTCTTCCTGTGTTGGAATGCGGTGCTCGAAATATAGAGACCATGGATGCGCACAGCTGCAGCAGTCTTTCGCCATTCGTTAGTGTGTTGTGCCCGAGCAAGAAACCTAACTCCCAGCTACTTCTACTCTGGAGAAAGACGACCAAACTGAACATTGAGACCGCCAGCTAACGTGATAATATCTGAGGGTTTAGTCTGCTTCGGAAGATCCTATAGAACGCATTTTTGGTAGCATCCGAACAGCTGTCTGTTGGAGCGTACGCCGATATAATGAATACACAACGTCTTTCTGATTTGCGTCGACAGACTTTTACCGATGTATTGAGTCTGACAGCGCACAAGCGACTGTTCACTGGGATCCAATCGAGCAAACATTGCTCTGCTCTGGAACTCAGTGCGATTCCCACTCCAGCTTGACCACGAGATTCAGCTTCGGCGTCACCAGAAACCCTGAGAGAGAAGCGCTTGAATCGACAGTTATCTAGAGGTGAGCTAGAATCGTAGACTCGCGTCTCCGACACGCAGCACACATCAAGCTCCAGACTTGAGAGAGTACTAGCCAGAGCAGCTTGCTGACCGACTTGTCGGAGAGTGCGGACATTGAAGGCGCCAATGTTTACCAGTTGTCTTGGGTTCAGGAAACAACTGTCACCCGAAAGTACAATGGGGAAAAACTCGGGGGTAAAAATGGAAGGAGAATGCTGTAGTGGTTCACAAATGCCATTGTCGGGAGAACGACAACTTCTGATACTTTTCGAAAGAGGGAGGACTTGAGAAATCTCACCCCGAGTCTCTGACTCAAAAGTCTGACCTGCGAGACAACAGGATACAGGGTTTTCTTGGGGGACCCTACCCGGAGCCAATGACTCAAAAGTCTGACTCACTTGGCAGTGAGGGGCTTGCCTAGCCCGAGGGCGCAGTGAATAAGACATTATGTCTGATTCTGAGCACTGCTGCGCACAGTGGATGTATTCGAAGCTACATCGGGCTTTTGGGTGATAGATGTTTTTCGACCGTATTGGATAATACGCCGGCGGTCACGGTCAACCGTTGGGCGATCGGAGTGCTCTTTGTTCGAGGGTACATTTCCTAATCCCCTCTTATCGATTCACAAAACATCAATGTCTTAACTATAAAAGTTGTTCTGCTGCATGATCATATGGTCGGTGCTCACTACTCTACGCTAAGCGATTCAGCGATTGATACACGGGTTCGAGGCAGGGGCCCAAAGTACCCGGATCCAGTCGGTTTTTCTTGCTCAGTGTCAAGCGGGCTTCTGTTGATCTGAAATGCAATCATTGAAAACAGGGTGTAGCACCGCTCTTGGGGATTACAGTAATTTACTTTGACGACATCTAGATCATAAGGGCCTCAAGTTTGAGGTTAACTAATGTTTGACGTTCGGTGGTGATTGTCTCCAGCGTCGTCATAATTTCGCGTTCCATCTTGTTCAGGATACGAGTGCGGATGTCAGCATCTGCCGGTGACTGGAGACCACAGACGAAAATCAGCGTCTTGAATTGATCATCGGTCATGAGGAGAGTTGGAGCGCTCACACACTCGATTTACGTTTCCGGCATAGGATGACAAAATCTTTGGATTGGCTCTTGGTCAGTCAGAATCACTGGTACCCGATGTTGAACAAGGACTGATGTCAGCCGAAGATTTGGCTAAGACACTTGACTGTATCATTGAAAGAGACATCGCGAGCGTTCTTTGGCAGAATGAAGTTCGTATAGCGCTCGAACTACAAAGAATCCAGTTTGTTCAACAGTAGACGTACACTTTGGACATCCCCGGCAACGACCAGCTGCACGTCGAACATTTCATACTGTTGATAACGGACGTCGAAATGGACCCCCAGAGGATTGATCAAAATGGAACTATAAGAGTGAGCTTTCAATAAGCTCAATGAGCGGTTGCGATCTTGGAATGGTGCTGGAAGCCGGACTCTGCATGTGTTGGTTTCATCCGTTCAGTTCTACGGTATTAACCGCACCGTCTTCAAGAGCGGTTGGCTACTCAAACAGCCACAATCTGCACGAATATTTATATGTGGGTATGAGTTGCATGTAGGGGGGAGCAGTGGCTAGCGGTCGCTAGTGATTTGATTGGAAATGGCCGTTTTCACTTGCCAACCAATCGAAACAAACCGATGTACCTACTTCACTGGCATCCACACAAACAAAACACAGGCTGCAACGTTCTTTGCAACTGTTATATGTGACATCGTCTCCAATAACCTCGTGGCAGAGCCGATATCGTTCAGCCTGTCCAATAATCTTCAACTTAAAGCGAGTTGAACGATTTTCGTTATCTATGTTAAGGTAGCGCTTACCGGCCGTATTCAGTTGCGCATGCAAACTACCTAGATAGTCAACCAAGGTTCTCTTCGCGAAAACCCGGGCGCGAAGATTACACATATCTGTAGTCATTGTCTTGTCGAATTTCGCTGGATGTATTGTATAATGTTACAGGAGACAATGCCACTGAGCAGCCACGGTCGCACTTCGTTGACTTTCTAACGGCTCGGTATCCTGCGCGAAACCGGTTTTCTCAATCCTAGCCATTCACATCTGATACACTGACCACACGTCAGCTGTCCTGCCCACATCTCTCTGGCATAGTCTCAAGTTCACAAACACACAGCAGGCGCTCCACGAGCCAAACGTAAGTCGGCATTTGAAGTTAACTATGTGGGCGTGGGTGCGGTGAGGGTGTTTATAGATAAATAGCTACACAACTGATCAATGAGGTTTATAAAACGGACGGACATAGTTACCATCTTCATCATCATCATCATCATCATATCAGCCATGAGCCTGACCAAAAGGTACTGTGGCTCGGGCTGCCGCTCACCTCAACAGTGACGTGGAATATCCTAGAAGAAAACGTTACTAAGAAGGTTGAAAATTAATAGAAGTCTAAGCGAAAGAACTAGAAATGGTATGGATGCAGGTACGCCATTGACTGCGACACGCCGCCATCTCGGATAGCGTCTCTAACCAGCGGTTTGAGTGATCACGAGGACCCCATCCAGGCAGGCGACACCTACCCACTTTACTCAGTGGAGCAGTCAGGGTTCTCATATTTCGTGACCACGTTCGCTTGACCACCATGTGGTTTCACCCAACTGTTGGTGGTCTCAGTATATAATGCCCGGTACGGTAAACGCTCAGCTGGCATGCGGAGTACGTGACCTAACCATCGCAGGCTGTGCAACGTGAGTAGTTGACCGATCGATCGCGCATCCCGAGCGTTCCGGAATACGCGCCGGCGAACTGCCGCATTGCTCACGCGATCAGTCCACTTAATGTGGGCAATTTGGCGGAGACAACGATGGTCAAATACAGCAAGCCTGTTGATATCTTCCTTGCGAACAGGCCACGTTTCCGAACCATAGAGCAAAACAGAACGCACACAAGCATTATATACTCTTCCTTTCAGCGACAATCGAACGTCTTTTCGACGCCACAGATGACGCAGGTTGGCAAAGGCAACTCGTGCCTTTGCTATCCTCGCTGATATCTCATCAGCAATATTACAAGCTGACGAGATAGTGCTACCCAAGTATGTGAAACTGTCCACAGTCTCGAGCGGGTTACCTGTAATGAAGAAAGTAGTGGTAGTGGTAGTAGTGGTAGTAATAGAAATGCTCAAGCCCTGAAGCAACACTTTGCACTTTGAAGGTGCGAACCAGCTCGGTCACCACCTTGTTCAGCATGATCTGCATGTCTTCGGCAGAGGGGCTAAGTAAGACAATGTCGTCCGCATACTCCAGATCGGTCAACCGAGCGCCAGGAAGAAGCTCAACACCAAGTTCACTGGACTCCTCAAGCGCACCCTCCAGAATGTCGTCCATGACAAAATTGAACAAGGGGGAAATCGGACACCCTTGACGAACACCACTAGAAGTGATGAACGCCCGAGACAGCTGTCCATAAACCCTCACCCTGCTTGCAGAGTGAGCATACAGTGATCTCAACAGATTCACGTATTTCCCTGGTACTCCCTTGCGAAGAAGACAGTTCCAGAGAACGTTACGAGCAACTGAATCGAAAGCAGCCTTCAGGTCCAAAAAGACCAAGACCGTCGGCTGCCTATAAGAGTGCCGATGTTCCAAGATCCATCGCAAGATAAAAATGTGGTCAACACACTCTCGACAGGATCGGAGTCCTGCCTGTTCTTGACGTATTTGACTTCCTCTGGGCTTAGGGAGCCTACTGAAGGCTATAACTACCCCCACTGATTGGCCTACTGTCCAACAATATGGCATGGAGATTAGTCAAGGTTTCAGTCTAGTACACTCATGCGTGATGCATCCCGAGCACCTCCGCGGCCTTAGCGTGGGAGGATGTTGTGTTACAAACCTTGATTGAATAAAAGACAGGTACTCGTGCACGGTTATGTGGGGGAAACAAACCGATAAATGAACTTCGGACTCTCCTATCACTTATTATATATTTGTAGCTGGAAAACTCTTTTGTCTTCTCTTACTGAAGCAGTGCACATGTTTCCAAATGTTGTCTA
>LOND01003235.1:36732-47965 GCA_014220965.1 Paragonimus kellicotti | reverse complement strand
AGAGAAACCCCTGGAGTTGTAACAAGCCAGACGGAACATTCCTCCTGGTAGTTCACATTACAAGTTAAGAGAAGATATCTGTAGGAAACTGAAACGTAGTCTAAAGACTGATCGTGAGGCTTGGTTGGTGGAAAAAGATAGCGAAATGGAAATCGCATTTGCCTCAGGGAACATCGGTAAACTGTTTAAGCTGATCCGCGCCACCGGTCCCAGGCGACCGTCGGTCAGTGAAGCTATCAGCGAGGTAGATGGTACACTAATCTGTAATAAGTCCAGAAGGTTAGAGCGTTGGGCAGAACACTTGGGTCAATTTAGTTGGCCTGCTGCTTCTATTGCGTTGCCGCCACAAACTTGTGATGTAGCACCCTGGTCGGTAGATTTGGAACCACCCACTGAGACTGAGGTTCGCAATTGCCTTTCGGCTCTCAATCGTAATAGGGCTGCTGGCCCAGATGATCTCGTGCCGGCACTTTTCAAAGAAGGTGGCGAGGCGTTAGTAGAGGCATTGACTCAGTTGTTTCAACTTGTGGACGACGGAGACCATCCCTCCGTGCTGGGGTCACTCGATAATAGTTCCCATATTTAAGAAAGGAGCCCGGGGCTCTTGCGAAAACCATAGAGGGATTAGTTTGACCCCAGTCATTTCAAGGGTTCTAGCATCAATTATACTTCGTCGACTCACTGCAGTTCGGGAAGTAAACATTAGGGAAGAACAGGCAGGGTTTCGCCCTGGGCGGGGTTGTATAGATCACATTTTTACCCTTCGTCAAATTCTGGAGCAGCGTCATGTGTACCGCCGGCCAACAATCGCCGTATTCCTCGACTATAAAGGTGCGTTTGATTCGGTGGACCGATCTACACTTTTAGAGTCGCTTAACGTAGGGGTGTACCGACTAAGTATGTGAACATACTGTCGGCGCTTTATTCCCATACTTCAGCTCAGGTTAGGGTTTACGGTGAACTGTCTGACAGTTTCAGCACCAGGAGCGGCGTACGTCAAGGCTGTCCCCTTTCGCCATTTTTGTTCAATTTCGTCATAGACGAAATAATGGAGGACTGTCTGCGGCACTCAAATGATGCCGGCGTGGACCTCCTACCTGGTGAAAGACTGACTGATCTTGATTATGCTGACGATAAGGTATTGCTGTTTGACAACTTTCAAGCGGCACAAACAACACTGGACGCTATTTCGCGTTCTGCTAAGTACTTCGGAATGCGCTTTGCAGCCTCAAAATGCAAAGTGCTTCTGCAAGATTGTTGTGATCACGTAGATTTAATGTTAGATAATGAAGTCATGGAGATTGTTGACCGGTTTGTATACCTGGGAAGCTGCATCAGCGGTGGCGTCGGAGGTGTAGGGAATGAAATAGAAGCGCGTATTTCCAAGGCTAGGGCGGTGTTCGCTAATCTAAGACACCTATGGCGACAGAGAGGTATTTCCCTAAAGCTTAAGGGTCGTGTATATCAAACAACAGTGAGGGCTGTATTACTTTACGGCAGCGAAACCTGGCCACTCAGGGTAGAGGACGTGAACCGTCTCCAGGTATTTGACCACCGATGTCTGCGTTCAATCGTATCGGGTGGCACCAGCGAGTAAGCAACGAGGAGGTTAGGAAGCGGGTGTTTGGCACTGATTGTCAAACGAGTTCTCTTGTTCAGTCGCTACATTTGCACAGACTTAGATGGTTGGGTCATGTACTAAGGATGCCAGCTAGTCGTTTGCCACACCGAGCACTGTTTGCGGACGCTGCGGCGACTGGCGCAAGGTGCGAGGTGGACAGATGATGACCTGGCGTAGACAAATGAAATCGTTTACGAAGGGGTTGGCACTGTAGGTCGGGTTCGTCTCCCGGGCTGGGGCCCTCGCGACTCACAGAGTCGGTGGCTTGAGACGTTAGGTGAGATGGCGGCTAATCGAGCTCAGTGGCGTGAATGCTGTCGTTGTTTGGCCGAGTTGTCTGTGAAGTGAGTGCACTTAATGATGCGGGGCAGTGAAAGCCGTAAGGAAGCTGTCTTGCTGATGACGCCTTACTTTCACTTACAGCTCGGTTGTTTGTTTGCAAGGTGTAGGCGCCTTGATGTTGTATGTTTGAATATAGACGTAGCTATTTTTAGTAGTTAGGTCCACTTCCCTCCCCTCCTCTATTTTCTTCTTTCTTCCTATATAAGTTTTTTTTTCTTTGTTCTTCGTGGTTGTGTGGCAGTCAAGCATCAGTGTGAACCACTGATGTATTGCTCTTCTGGCTTGCCTGTTACCCTTAATGGGTTGGTGGTAAATGGGTTGTTCATTCTTGATTTTCACTGCTTACACCTTTCCCACGACTGTGTTGTTAGGTGTTTGTTTGGAGATAATTTATATTATAACGGTAAGTTGTTTTATGGTTGCGTATGCGAGTTCATCTCCGTACGTTTCGTATTTCATTCGGACAGTACACATTCATACAAGTATACGTTCTCTAAGGTTGCAGTGTTTCACTTTTGCTCCATCTTGACAGTTTGCAAAGATAGGCAGTTTCATACACCCATAAAAACCGCATTTTTATGTCACGTTATACGCATACATGCGCTAAATTATTTCTATTGCTTCCAGTCAAAATAGATCACTTATTTCTGTCAGACATTCGCGACAGTTCCCATGAAACGCTTTTACTGCATACCCGGGTTGTCGAAGTCCAGTTTGAACCGGCGCTTGCGTCGGCTTGCTGCAGAGCAGGATGATCCAGTCGCCCCGTTCGGACATCGCCACTGACGACATCTCTGTTGCCGCGAGTACAGACCATGATATAACTGTGGTGGACGCTCCAGGTAACGTAAATTCTTGTACATCATGCTTCAGCAGTGGATTGTGATTCACACCTGAGAAGTGAGGACGCTGGCAATGGTTGGAGCATACCGGCAGTGGTAATTCAAGGTATCTTTTTGGTTCTGGGTCAATTTATTTTCAATCTCATAGGTTCCCCCTCAACATCGGCAAGCCAGCCAGCTGATCTAATGACAGGTACGATGCCAGGGTTGCGTGTCAGATGTTCTTCTGGTGATAACTTCACCGGGAGTATTTCTGATGACGTACTCGCTACCTATATGCATTGTAACATGTCGCTGACGGATGCTTCGGATGCTGAACTGCTATTTTCCACATTTGCCCGTTGATCCGCGAACAATACTGAGAACACCACGGTCGAACGAAATGCGCTGTATTGGTAGTGGCTAGTACGCCACCCACCAATTCGCTTGGAGGATGATTCCAGAATCCGTCCTTTAACATCACCTACATCCACAGGTACAGACGAACGTCTGGATTATCTTGTCCAAACGGTGCGCCAGCTTGGCATTGGCTTGAAGCGTGTCCAATGCCAATTGGACTTCTTGACTGCACAGAGTCGGAAGCGGCACGCGGAAGGTGTGGAGACTGCAGTTTCCTGTACGGATTTCCGGTTGCCACTGGCATCAGAGGTCGAACTGATGCAGTTAGAAGAGAAACTGCAGGACAGCGACACACGGGGCAAACTGGTAAATTACCATTATAAATCATATTTATTCTCAGGTGCGCTTGCTGTCAACTTACGGTGGGCGATCCTGTGGCGAAGCGGTTCGTCACATACTGACCAGAGTTATCTCGGCGACTTTCGCACCCAAGTGCAACCTACTTGGAATGCACGGAAAAACTGGGATTGCGAGTAAATCAATCTACCTGGTTATGCGTGGTAACCTATTACTCCTGCCTGTTTGTAATATTGCCTTCCAGATGCCGTACGTGTGGATGCTAGGTTCGAGAAAATGACAGACACGGAGTACAACATCGTTGTACGTGAATGGCTGCACAATGCCAGATTGAGAAAATCGCTCCGTGCCAACAGAGGACATGTGCGGACATACGTAAGTAAATCCAAGACTACAGTGACATTACTACCCTGTTTGTATTATCGCAGCCATCTGAAGCAGGTACTGTACTAACAAAGTCTTCTGTTTTTCAGGTTATCAATCAAGAGTCGCAGCCGGAATTGCCGTCCACCTCCAGAAATGTGTAGTAAACCATAACTTGAAATATAAACTCATGAACCCTCAGCTGTTTTCATTTATAAACATGAATGAACGACCGTGAACACCATAGCATGTTGTAAAAGTTACCTTGGTTGGTTAGTGTTTGACGGATTTGCAGTAGCAATTGACTTATGTTAATGGAAGCTACGTGTGGTTTCCTATCGGTTTGCTTCATACAGTTTTTGTTGTATCTGGATTATTAAGGGAGTTACGGAATTTCGAAGATAACCATAAGACTGACGGTGAATTTTGAATTTCGTACAAGTTAAGGTAGGTGTTTTGAGCCTAGTCGTCTCGAACCGGTGGATGGTTGTAACATTATTGGAGGCTACGTGTGGTTTCCTATCCATTTGCTCTATATAATTTTTGTTGTATCTGGAATTTCGAAGATAACCATGAAACTTGTTTTTCAGCGGCGTTTGCGACCGTTTGGACTTATTCTGCAGTATTACTACAAAGGAATATGTACATAAGTCAGTGCGTAAACAATGAGCAAATAGTTTGTTCGTATTTCCGTGAAAAAAGGAAAAATTGAAGTATAAAAATGGGTAATTTTTGGGGTGAATTACCCATAGGGTAATTTTTAGGGTAATTTCGGGTCATTACCCCTAAAATTACCGGATAATTTTTAGAAATTACCTAGGTAATTTGAGATGTTTTGCTGGCTGGGGTGTTATATATATATATATATATATATATATATATATATATATATATATATATATATATATATATATATCATCCATTGGGATGAGAAACAGCAGTCGCATTTATTACCCCCTACGATATCAACGTGGAAAATGCGTTCTTTGTTACAACGCACTTCCCACGTGCCCTTGGCGTAAGCTATATCTGCTATCGTTGTGCCGTTGTAATGTTTGAGGAAACCTCCCTGGCATATTGCGACAGTGGTTTCAGAATAACTGACAGATATTCCAGGCCCACCAGCGGTTCAAACAATCTCATACGCTCAGCGTTTAACCTGCACTGACGTTCATCAACACACTATTGCAACGTTCCACTATGTGCTGGAAAAAGGCATACACACTAGATCGTTCAGATACTGCACTTTTATGTGCTTGTTCTCGTTTTCCACACGATTGGTGGTGTGGTTACCGAACAGTACAGTGGCCTTAAGTTTATACGAGGCCCAACCACTCTTACAAGGAAGCCAAGTTTTAGCGAGATACTGGTACGCCTCAATACTGGCAGACTTCACAGCCTGCAGCAAACTACTAAACTGCCTTCTGTTACCAGTGAAAACCATATTGCGGGTCCACTGGTAAATACGGTTTTTCTGATAATCACCTAAGCCTACCAACTGACGGTAACGCCTGGATACATCATTCAGTAAATGAAACCGACAAAATACTACGGCACACTGTGGAAAAACGTCACGAATTGCCCTCCATTGTGCTGCTGAACGATCAACAATGAAGGTTCGAACGGCAGACATGCAGGGCAACATTTTAAGCATGCGTTCGAGGACTATCTTATAACTGGCAGTGGTCTCGTTCGGCATCAGTGCATAAAAAACGTTATACCCACTCCAGTCACATCTACCAACATAGCGTGCCATAGTATGAAGCCGCCATAATTTAACTGATGAGTTGCATCCCCGAGAATCCCCATACCTAGGACACAGCTGAAAAGCACCTTTAGGCACAAACATAACGAACCTTAACACTTTCTCTCGAAGTAGAAAGCTATAACTGCCTTCCACCCTTAATAAGTCTCGCAACTTGATAATTTCGTTGCGACTATCTAATTTGTTATGCCTAATGCGTAGGTTGCTTAAATCGTGTCGACGCATCCTAACCCCATATTTCTTGTTCACATACAACCTCATTTCTCGAGCACTCTTAAAGTGGTTCATCATCTCGCATACATGCAGTTCCTCATCAACAGTCAAACGCCTATTCCTGGGATATATATTAGGCTTACCAACTTGAAAGTCGTGTGAGTGGACCAGGTTCGCCTTTTCGATTTGATATCCGTTAGTACGATAATGTACGACCCAGGATGCATTACATCTGTAGTCTGCAAATCTAAAATTTTTATCATATCAATTGGATAAATAAACATTACCGTTTGGAGGGTGTTGTTCGGCGTGTACAGTGTACGCATTTGTGCACCATCATCATCATCATCATCATAGACAGCAATACATCAGTGGTTCACACTGATGCTTGACTGCCACACAACCACGAAGAACAAAGAAAAAAAAAAACTTATATAGGAAGAAAGAAGAAAATAGAGGAGGGAGGGGAAGTGGACCTAACTACTAAAAATAGCTACGTCTATATTCAAACATACAACATCAAGGCGCCTACACCTTGCAAACAAACAACCGAGCTGTAAGTGAAAGTAAGGCGTCATCAGCAAGACAGCTTCCTTACGGCTTTCACTGCCCCGCATCATTAAGTGCACTCACTTCACAGACAACTCGGCCAAACAACGACAGCATTCACGCCACTGAGCTCGATTAGCCGCCATCTCACCTAACGTCTCAAGCCACCGACTCTGTGAGTCGCGAGGGCCCCAGCCCGGGAGACGAACCCGACCTACAGTAGCCAACCCCTTCGTAAACGATTTCATTTGTCTACGCCAGGTCATCATCTGTCCACCTCGCACCTTGCGCCAGTCAGCCGCAGCGTCCGCAAACAGTGCTCGGTGTGGCAAACGACTAGCTGGCATCCTTAGTACATGACCCAACCATCTAAGTCTGTGCAAATGTAGCGACTGAACAAAGAACTCGTTTGACAATCAGTGCCAAACACCCGCTTCCTAACCTCCTCGTTGCTTACTCGCTGGTGCCACCCGATACGAGCGATTGAACGCAGACATCGGTGGTCAAATACCTGGAGACGGTTCACGTCCTCTACCCTGAGTGGCCAGGTTTCGCTGCCGTAAAGTAATACGGCCCTCACTGTTGTTTGATATACACGACCCTTAAGCTTTAGGGAAATACCTCTCTGTCGCCATAGGTGTCTTAGATTAGCGAACACCGCCCTAGCCTTGGAAATACGCGCTTCTATTTCATTCCCTACACCTCCGACGCCACCGCTGATGCAGCTTCCCAGGTATACAAACCGGTCAACAATCTCCATGACTTCATTATCTAACATTAAATCTACGTGACTACAGCAATCTTGCAGAAGCACTTTGCATTTTGAGGCTGCAAAGCGCATTCCGAAGTACTTAGCAGAACGCGAAATAGCGTCCAGTGTTGTTTGTGCCGTTTGAAAATTGTCGAACAGCAATACCTTATCGTCAGCATAATCAAGATCAGTCAGTCTTTCACCAGGTAGGAGGTCCACGCCGGCATCATTTGAGTGCCGCAGACAGTCCTCCATTATTTCGTCTATGACGAAATTGAACAAAAATGGCGAAAGGGACAGCCTTGACGTACGCCGCTCCTGGTGCTGAAACTGTCAGACAGTTCACCGTAAACCCTAACCTGAGCTGAAGTATGGGAATAAAGCGCCGACAGTATGTTCACATACTTAGTCGGTACACCCCTACGTTTAAGCGACTCTAAAAGTGTAGATCGGTCCACCGAATCAAACGCACCTTTATAGTCGAGGAATACGGCGATTGTTGGCCGGCGGTACACATGACGCTGCTCCAGAATTTGACGAAGGGTAAAAATGTGATCTATACAACCCCGCCCAGGGCGAAACCCTGCCTGTTCTTCCCTAATGTTTACTTCCCGAACTGCAGTGAGTCGACGAAGTATAATTGATGCTAGAACCCTTGAAATGACTGGGGTCAAACTAATCCCTCTATGGTTTTCGCAAGAGCCCCGGGCTCCTTTCTTAAATATGGGAACTATTATCGAGTGACCCCAGCACGGAGGGATGGTCTCCGTCGTCCACACAAGTTGAAACAACTGAGTCAATGCCTCTACTAACGCCTCTCCACCTTCTTTGAAAAGTGCCGGCACGAGATCATCTGGGCCAGCAGCCCTATTACGATTGAGAGCCGAAAGGCAATTGCGAACCTCAGTCTCAGTGGGTGGTTCCAAATCTACCGACCAGGGTGCTACATCACAAGTTTGTGGCGGCAACGCAATAGAAGCAGCAGGCCAACTAAATTGACCCTCAAAGTGTTCTGCCCAACGCTCTAACCTTCTGGACTTATTACAGATTAGTGTACCATCTACCTCGCTGATAGCTTCACTGACCGACGGTCGCCTGGGACCGGTGGCACGGATCAGCTTAAACAGTTTACCGATGTTCCCTGAGGCAAATGCGGTTTCCATTTCCTTAACTTTTTCCACTAACCAAGCCTCACGATCAGCCTTTAGACTACGTTTCAGTTTCCTACGGATATCTCTTCTAGACTTGTGTGAACTACCAGGAGGAACCCTCCGTCTGGCTTCCAACAACTCCAGGGATTTCTCTGAAATCCAATGTTTGCTTACCCCATGTACCCCTGTGCCGCAAGCTACACTACCTGCACCACACTTCCATACGGGCAGCCTGGCGGTAGTTCTACTCCCCTATGCTTCTTAGCACTTGCAGCTGTTTGCGAAGTGTTAATGAAAAAGCTTGTGCAAGTTTCTCGTTGAAATTTGCGCGTCTTCCAGATATTCTTCATATTTCGGGTACTTCAACTTGAATATTCTTCTAAAGATGCTTTCATCGTTCACCGCCATGCTGATTCAACGTACGGAAGTGAATTACCCGTAATGGACCGTTTAAACAACGTAATGTCAGATGATGTCAGATTAACTGAAATATGCTGTTTTCACATATGACTTGGAAATATCATTTGTACCATTTTACTAACACTTCAGCTCACATTCATTTCATCGGAGTTTCTCAATAATTTGTGTACCAAAGGAAATGCACTCCCATCGCCAAGTCAATGTCGTGCACGAAGACCCCGAAGTCAACGGACAGTCAAGACAAGCAAGGAGGACAATTGCACCTAAATTACCGCTGCGTGTTGCGTAATACATTTTGGATACAATATCTACCTGCTCTTCTGATTGTATGTTACACTACTGTGTTGTTGATACCGTTTTAGTTTTCGTTTGTGTAAGTCGTGTGCATGGCTTACTGGGCCTTTGGCTCATGCTTGTCTGTATTGTTTCCTTTTACAGGATTGTTGTTGGAACCCCTCCTTCGGAAGAACGCTGTCCCTGTTGCCCCAGAGTTGGCCGTTAAGTGTAACGGACAATCAGAGTAAGGACGGCCGGCTTGTGTGTTATACCGATCGCTTGCTACCTGTTCGTTTTTGCTCTGCTTTCTGTCGTGCTTTGCTTACAGTCTACTTGCGATAAACGTCGTTGTACGTTGTTTCGGTTTTTCTGGTTTAATGATTGTGGAGAATAGGCACGGTTCTAAACTTTGAAACGTTCCAGTCTACAGTTTGATGAACCCGGTTAATAATCAGTTTTCTTTCAGCAATATTTTAGGTTCACCGCAACAGATTAGTGAACCCGAAATACATTAAATCCGGTAAACCGTTTTTATTTCTGGGAACTTGTTTGACATTAATTGTGTCATTCGTTCATATATATGTACCCGTAGCTTTTTCGTCGATTTCTACGTTGAGGATATTTATTTCATCTTCGCTTCATATCGCAATGGACTCAGATCAGAAGCCGACAATTGGAACAGTCACCATTACTGTTCCACAGTTCGTAGACATGGAAATCGCAGTGGTTTATGTACCTAGGGGTGGAGTTTTGCAACCAGCGTATCATAGAAACTAATGCAAAATGTAGCCAACTTTCGGCCCAGCTTCCTAATTTAGAGGAGTGGAACGTTTCTACGTTTAGAACCGTGCCTATTCTCCACAATAATTAAACCAGAAAACCGAATAATGGACAACGACGTGTATTGCAAGTAGACTGGGAAAATGAGATGTAAGCGAAGCACGACCAACCAGCTAGCAAGCGACCGGAAATTATTATTGTGACCTTGGACAGTCGAACAAACGAGAGAATGCAGACATGCAATCAAACAATGTCAATAATGCCAACAGTCAAAATAAATGGCAATATATCCGCACGAATGTGATTTCGATTACAACACTCCTGAGGAAGGCCACCCGAGGTGGTTGAAACGTAGAGTATTACAACTTGCTCATAACGTTGTGTTATTCTCAATCCATTTATCAATCAAGATAGTTGGAATATGTGGCAAGCCAAGAGTGTCTCTACACTAAAGTAGTCACAATGCAAGTACGTGATCTCCTCCTGAACTTACCCACTGAACATAAGTACGATGCACTTAAGGAAGCTGTTATCAAACGGGTCACACCGTCTGATAGATCGCGGCTACAGCAACCCTTTAGAGATCTTCAGTTGGGTGATATCATCATCATCATATCAGCCATGAGCCTGACCAAAAGGTACTGTGGCTCGGGCTGCCGCTCACCTCAACAGTGACGTGGAATATCCTAGAAGAAAACGTTACTAAGAAGGTTGAAAATTAATAAAAGAAAAAAAAGAAGAGATTCCACTCCTACTTTCTTTATTGCAGGTAATCCGCTTGAGACTGTGGACAGTTTCACACTTGGGTAGCATTATCTCGTCAGCTTGTAATATTGCTGATGAGATATCAACGAGGATAGCAAAGGCACGAGTTGCCTTTGCCAACCTGCGTCATCTGTGGCGTCGAATAAACTGAAAGGAAGAGTATATAATGCTTGTGTACGTTCTGTTTTGCTCTATGGTTCGGAAACGTGGCCTGTTCGCAAGGAAGATATCAACAAGCTTGCTGTATTTGACCATCGTTGTCTCCGCCAAATAGCCCACATTAAGTGGACTGATCGCGTGAGCAATACGGCAGTTCGCCGGCGCGTATTCCGGAACGCTCGGGATGCGCGATCGATCGGTCAACTACTCACGTTGCACAGCCTGCGATGGTTAGGTCACGTACTCCGCATGCCAGCTGAGCGTTTACCGTACCGGGCATTATATACTGAGACCACCAACAGTTGGGTGAAACCACGTGGTGGTCAAGCGACAACGTGGTCACGAAATATGAGAACCCTGACTGCTCCACTGAGTAAAGTGGGTAGGTGTCGCCTGCCTGGATGGGGTCCTCGTGATCACTCAAACCGCTGGTTGGAGACGCTATCCGAGATGGCGGTGTCGCAGTCAATGGCGTACCTGCATCCATATCATTTCTAGTTCTTTTGCTTAGACTTTTGTTAATTTTCAGCCTTCTTAGTA
>LOND01003235.1:0-28296 GCA_014220965.1 Paragonimus kellicotti | reverse complement strand
CGTAGGGGTGTGCCGACTAAGTATGTGAACATACTGTCGGCGCTTTATTCCCATACTTCAGCTCAGGTTAGGGTTTACGGTGAACTGTCTGACAGTTTCAGCACCAGGAGCGGCGTACGTCAAGGCTGTCCCCTTTCGCCATTTTTGTTCAATTTCGTCATAGACGAAATAATGGAGGACTGTCTGCGGCACTCAAATGATGCCGGCGTGGACCTCCTACCTGGTGAAAGACTGACTGATCTTGATTATGCTGACGATAAGGTATTGCTGTTTGACAATTTTCAAACGGCACAAACAACACTGGACGCTATTTCGCGTTCTGCTAAGTACTTCGGAATGCGCTTTGCAGCCTCAAAATGCAAAGTGCTTCTGCAAGATTGCTGTGATCACGTAGATTTAATGTTAGATAATGAAGTCATGGAGATTGTTGACCGGTTTGTATACCTGGGAAGCTGCATCAGCGGTGGCGTCGGAGGTGTAGGGAATGAAATAGAAGCGCGTATTTCCAAGGCTAGGGCGGTGTTCGCTAATCTAAGACACCTATGGCGACAGAGAGGTATTTCCCTAAAGCTTAAGGGTCGTGTATATCAAACAACAGTGAGGGCCGTATTACTTTACGGCAGCGAAACCTGGCCACTCAGGGTAGAGGACGTGAACCGTCTCCAGGTATTTGACCACCGATGTCTGCGTTCAATCGCTCGTATCGGGTGGCACCAGCGAGTAAGCAACGAGGAGGTTAGGAAGCGGGTGTTTGGCACTGATTGTCAAACGAGTTCTCTTGTTCAGTCGCTACATTTGCACAGACTTAGATGGTTGGGTCATGTACTAAGGATGCCAGCTAGCCGTTTGCCACACCGAGCACTGTTTGCGGACGCTGCGGCTGACTGGCGCAAGGTGCGAGGTGGACAGATGATGACCTGGCGTAGACAAATGAAATCGTTTACGAAGGGGTTGGCTACTGTAGGTCGGGTTCGTCTCCCGGGCTGGGGCCCTCGCGACTCACAGAGTCGGTGGCTTGAGACATTAGGTGAGATGGCTAATCGAGCTCAGTGGCGTGAATGCTGTCGTTGTTTGGCCGAGTTGTCTGTGAAGTGAGTGCACTTAATGATGCGGGGCAGTGAAAGCCGTAAGGAAGCTGTCTTGCTGATGACGCCTTACTTTCACTACAGCTCGCCTCCAGGGGTTAGCTGCTTTTGATTGGCAAGTTGCGTGTATATGCCACAGCGCCCTGTGATGGTTGTATCGTGTTTGAAAGATACCTTAGTCCAGCGGGTGACGAGGGTAGCTACGCATCCTGCTTATATATCTGATCACGCCGTAGGCTAGGGTTTTGTGCAGCTGGTTCATATTGCCCATTCCGCCCTCCTCGTATTCTTTCTGTCTTTTCCTTCCTAGTGAGTCTTTTTTCTTTCTTTGTTCTTCGTGGTGGGTGGGTCGTCTTTGTACCAATCTTTTTTCATGCATCAGTGTGAACCACCGATGTATTGCTGTCTGTGATGTTGATGCGAGCTGTAGTCTGACCGACTTGCCGTTGATGGAGACGGATACGTACTTCCTGCGCGTCCAGTGTCGTCGTTTCTAGCTGCGAGAACGACCTGCGCTCTTGAGAAGCGGGGCTTGTGTGGCTTGCGGGAGTTCTGATTGAGCAGGTGCTGGCGCTTCTTACTCTGTACTCCTGCTGCCGTCCATGAGTACATGAATCTTGTAGACTTCTTGTAGCACGTGGTCTTGGAATTCCGGGAAACATTCGCACCCTATCCTGGGAATTGTTTTCAATGGGCATTTTTATTTATGAGACAGACTGTTCTCCAACGCATAGTCCCCGAAGACTCCATTTAGTTCCAAGGGGTGCACTTCCAGTTCCACTATGCACCTGCGCCAACTATTCCAGCCCTTAGACTCGACCATGCTTTGTGGTCTGTGCTCACAGGATGCCTACACAAGCGTAGATCCAAAAGAAACTCCAACTTTTCAAGCATCTGAATGCACTGGACTTAGATGAATGTTCTTTGATTCTTTCCATGAACGATGGAGAGTGTTATTTCCTTTTTGATTGTTCAAGCTGTCTATAGTGAGAATGATTCCTCTTCTTGTTGGAAATCTTTAGTCGTTTCTGTCTTTAGATGGGTTGAGAGCGTTCGTTATGTTCCATACGTTATCCCAAAAACCTAAAGAGCGATGTGGCGGAGTTTCTTTGTGGCCATTGGTGGATTGCTTGCAGCATTGCTAGCCAGGCGCTCAAATACTGACACGCCTATTAGTGGTCATCAACTAGACATTACGGTAGCCTTCGATTCTATCGACTAATCTATTCTCTGTTATTGTTTCTTGAGGAGTGAGATGCCTGGAAATTATGTGCCAGATGAGTGAATTATGCAGTTTGATTTCAGGTACATGGATTTGGGGCTCGTGGTAAGATATTAACACTCTCCCTCTTCTCCGGTGGAGTGTGATGGGTCTGTTAAGTTCTCTATTTCTGTTCAACCTTGTAATCGGCGATGTTCTGCACTAAGTTCTTCGTGGTCACCAATGGCAATGTGGGGAATTTCCACTGAAAACCAAATCGTAGAACTGGGCCACGCAATATCTGTTGATGTACAGGTAGTTCAGGACGTGTTTGACCTCCTAGTGTTGGTATATTCGGATATTTTATGTGTTATTCATGTGCAAAATCCTTCCACGAGACTAACAATGGCCTGCGTCCCCACTCATCGTTAGCGGCGATAGTTTGACTGTGGTTGAACGTTTTTTCTTACGGAGTTCTACCACAGACAAACTGTTAACACAGGATAATATGTCTTCTTTCTGCTGTGTTAAAGTTGTTAAAGGGATTCTGGTGTTTCAAGTTGTCTCATAATTGACTGTGGGACGGTAAAAAAGATTCATGCATTTCTTAGGCACTGCAGTATATGGCAGGAATGCCAGTGTGCACGTGGTAGAGTTTTCGTTAACCGGTGTTGGAGTTGGAATATTTATAGCATGAACAACCAACCGGACAAAATTGTTTGTAGCGTCAACCCGATGAGGACTGCATTTTATCGTTCTATATTCTGTTCTGCCGTTTTTACTTGCTTCTCTACCCTTTGTCATTTCATTGACTCATTTGTTATTACTGGTGAGTAGTCGAGGATTTGGTTAATTTCAAGTTGAACATCACCCACAATTGATCGCAGCTGTCGCATTCCCATAGACTTTCCAGTCGGCCCCTTTCGAAAAGAAGCACTAGACTCGAGTTTCGCTCTCATTAGAGCTCGTCAGTAGTGCATATCCTTGCCACTGCCGGGACTAGAACTCCGGCCATGCTTTCATGAGGCAACCGTGTTTACCACTGCGCCATTCACATTAGGCACGACCGAATTATCATATGTGAACGCTCAACCACTTTCGCTTGTGAGTAATCAGGTTGCCCGATCGTCTCGAGAGGAGACACAGTTACTGCCTGTTAACTCCAATCGATAACCCCGCGATTAGGACTTCCTAGGCAGGTCGAAATCTCCGATCTCATTAAACCTGCTAGGCGATATTTTTAGATTACTGGTTTTGTTATTTTGAGTTGGCTGTCGTTCCGTCCCCAGGCTCGTACAGAAAATTATTCCGCTACACCTACCTTATAAACTCGACCGTGGTAGTCTTCTGCAGCTAGTTAAATAATTCTATTTGACAGCGGTAGGTCGTGCTTTTTTCGAATGTTCTTAATAAAAAAGAATTGCACACAACCGAAAGAGTAGCCAACTCAGGTTGTTGCAGTGCCGTCAGCCTAAAGCTTCAACCTAATGTTAGTTGGTCCTAATGCCTCAGTCGTTTTGAGACTGAAATATATGTCATCGTCTAGTCATCGTTGCAGTCTCCTGGCTGCTGTGTTGTTGATCTGGACGCTAACTCGTTGTCATGTAACGAACACTTCACCTCGTGGTTAGCTTAAAAAAGTGAAATTCGAGCATTCGGACAACTGAATTTACGGTTAATAACCAAACAACTCCTGAGGTTTAAAACTACTGTCACACGCTGTTTGGAAAACGGAACCACATCTTGTGGGTGGTGCGAATAGAATAACGAATCACCTTATCAACGCGTGTCAAATGACGAATATGACGAGTGCTTTTCAGTCGACATGGAGTGCTTTAGAATTAAACTGGTCGCTCAGCCTCATTGTCCCCACAAGAAATCCTACAGACGCTAAACAAAATCCATTGTTGAAGTATAAGTGAGTGAATAGCACCTTTTCGATGAATCGGCGACAGATACAACATCGCGTATTATTTGTTTAGCTGAAAAACACTTTTCTGCACTCACCAGTGGTATTGTTGGTAAAGATTGATACGGTTTGGCTTGACATTTGGAGATGTCATCAGCATGATGTCAGAAGGAAAGATGTGTTTCACCTAATTCATTGTCAGTATTTGCTCGCTGATCGCACGGAGGACATCGTCAGCTCTGAATGGGTGAATTGCCAGTATCAACTGACTGCTACCGACCGTTATTTTAAGAAACTGCAATACCGTATGTTGCTTCTCATTTTTCACGATTGCGCGATACGAAGTTTCCAACAACATAACGTCCCAATACACGCATCGTGTATCACTAGGGCATAGTTTGTGAAATCAGCGTTTCGAACTAGTCAGCCTGCAGTCTCAATCCAACCCCCCATGGAAAATCAGTTACACTTATTGGTTTGCTAATCATACAGGACATCGTGATGTGCAGATCGACGACCGAACTGGCGGTTGTTTTGAAGAAAGTTTGAAGGAGTTTGAGTTAAAACGTACCACAGTTGCTCATCGGAATTATGCCCAATAAATGTATTGAAATGTTTAAACGAGGTGTCAAATGCACGTCGAGCTATCTTTCTGCAAAATGACGTGGCTACGTAATTTTACTTCGTCTGTTTTTTCTATTTCTACCCATAACTCTTTCTTTGGAGGCTATTCAAATGAGTTTTAGCCTGTTGTTTTTCAATACGATATGCTCTTTTGTTGCGAAAAATGGGTTGCTGTTGACTTCATGATGAAGGGAATATCAGTAAACTGTTACGTTGTATACTAAACGGGGGTCATTTGTCAATGACCGCGGTGCATTACTTAGGCGCGAAATATGTCAACTTAGAGTGTTGCGTTAACATGTTAACTGATTAAAGCCAAATACAACAAACTCGCCACTTATTTTGATTCCGTTTTTCCTAAAGTCTCATGGATCAGTGTTGAAATGGTGGTGATAATCGGCGTCGTATCTTGCGCTTTTCACTGACGTCCGTTCATTTTTTATTCATCGTTACCTCAAGTGTCCATACCTTCCTCCATACTGGTTTCTCTTTTAGGCATAAAATGTATCTTTCGTGTAAAAGCCTTTCGTTTTAGGGCAGTAGAATTTCTCCATTGTATTTTCAGGCTATGGAAGTGGTTTATGATTGGTCTAGTGGAGTCATGTTTTGCGGCCTTTTTGATTCCGACTGCACGCATTGGCTGCTGCGATAGGGCGATGTCCGAAAGAATACTTGGGTTGTCAAAACCGTCGTGATCACGCCGCCCATTATGTTCCGCTCAGTCATGGACAGTTTTTTATGGCGCCAGTCATTCGCATGCAGTGAGACAGTTATCTCAGTGATTTAGTCTTGTGTTTACTTCTCAGCCGTGTATTGTTCATTCTTAATTCAAATGAGTAATTTACCCAATAGCTGTACCGATCAATCTTTACGAACTATTTATTTCCAGGTGAGATCCTTGTTGGTGGGCGAACAGGATTCGCGAAAAAATGGCTCGTTTGCACCAACTCAGCACCAAACAACTGTGGGAGCTCCTGCGACTTCCAGTCTTACCGATATCAACCATTCACAACCGAATCTTACGTCAGATTCACAAATTCAGCAATCGTGCCAGAGATCCGATTTACCTGATGCTGAAATTTCAGCGGATTCATCTACAGAGTCCCATCAACCAACGAACTCACCAAGCAACTCTGGTGTGAGTAAGTTAGAATTCGACGACCATCCGGCTAAGTTCCAATCTGCACGCAAACCAGCACCTGATTATCCTGATGACAAGACACCTGAGGGAGTGAAAGCCGTTCATCGACTGGAATTAAATTCGGAAAAAAATGAGGGTCAGCTAGCAAAGTCCTCTGGTTTCTCAAGAAGTGGAATCATCCTATTCGAATCTGTCTCAGTGGGCAAGGTTACGCAGACACTGTCCCTGTCCGAACTACGTCTCAGCGGCAAGGTTGGAACACTTGTGCAACGCCGTTTGTCGGCCATGCTGCATTGCACTCGCTGCAAGCTATCGTTTATGTGGGTGTTCAGCTTGCACGGTGGCCAGTTGTTAACAATTACGGATACTACCCTTCCTTTAGTCTCTCGATTGCGTTCACTACCACCGCACAGTGTTAACTGTGCACGATGTAAACAATCCATGGATTTGATGTTTCAAGCCAATATTGCGCACGCGTTTGCCAATCATGTTGGTAGTTTCCATTTGAACGGCTGTGTTGTGGACGATGTTCCGCCCAAATTGTCTGAATTGGTCCTTCTGTGCACAGAATGTAATCAATCAGTCAAGGTTGTGGTGAGTGGAGATTTGAATTACACGACCTCAATGACGCTACTGTCATTTCGAATAAGTTCTGTTTTAGCGGAAGTTTTGGGTTTCAATCCAGTTAATTGGAGTTGATTTACAGCCCTTAACCCCAGTTATGACATTTTTTACTCGTTGATTTTTTTGTACGTTCATTGGTTGGCAGGCTTTCAGTGCGAAAAATCCGTAGTTGCGTTTAACTTTATGAGGCCCATGTCGTTTTACATTTAATGAGAGACTTGGTATCGCCCAACTTACGACTAACGCCGAACTGACCATACGTTTTAGCTAAAGTTGGCGATGAGGAGACGGTAATAAGCATGGTGTGTTACTGAAAGCTTTCTGCATACTCCCATTGTACAGCGCAAGTTTTAAGTATCTGATTACTTTAGGTTGAACAGTGTGACCTAGTAGTTTACAGTCTGTTTTTGGGTAGAATTCAAACGTCGTATTCCTTATTGTTTGGATTTTCCTCATATGCACTCAACCTCCTAATATATCGTACCCCTCAGAGAATCAAAATATGCCACATTTGAGGATGTGTAATTTTTTCTGGGGAATACTACCGGAACCGTCTTTAAAGTTGTATCTCTTTTGATTAAAATTTCGTCTGGACCAAGTAAAATTGCGATTTTGATAAATCTCTACCATAACGATAGGGTTTCATCTTGAAACATAAGAACGACTAGGAGATTACTACCCTCAGCATTGTGTCCATATTTTTTTTATTCAGTTGTGGTTGTAACGAAATGACCGACCATCACAATGTCAGTTCAAAGTATAGTTAGCCATTGTTTGCAAGCCATGAAATCGCGAAAAGTCATTGATAATAACGTCTAGCAATGACTTAACGGGAAGATTATCTGTGAGATTGTGGGACTAAAACCATTCGTGGCTCAAAGTGATATCCCTGGGTTACAGACGTATTTTCGTAGCAGAATCTGTAAATCTTGAACTCGTCTGTAGTGGGTGATATTAACCCGGGTAAGGCTCCGATGGTCGGTACGTTTTTGTTGCCTGCTCACTCACACATTGGCGTCCACGAAAAATGGTTTAACCGAAATCAAGGTTTCCAACAGACTTCGTCTACGAGTTGTATAGCAAAATCCTTGAGATTGGCCTACAGCTGTCGTTTAATATAACCTTAACTGTCACTTAACCGCCCAGTGCAATTTCAAGTCAATAACGCCGCATATTTTTCAGTTATGTGCGTTGTTCAGCGTGTGGTGAGCAATTGGAGACATTCTGAGGGAATCACAAACTAAAAGGATTGTTAGGACAAAGAATCACTCACATTCGGCATAGGTCGCCTAGGCCATAGATGGCATGTTGTTATCAAAAGCGCCAGATAACGCGCAAGTTCCTAGGCGGAATGTATGAATGAGCTTACGAACATCAACAAAAGAGCTTTGATCGTGCTGAATTTATGTGGTAGGCTCCGAAGACCTCTACAACCAGCATACTGAGATCTCGTATTTTACCCAGTTCGGACATTAAGGCATTACACATCAACACAATCATCCGTTTTCAGCGCAACCACACGAAGGATCCGATAGTAAGAAGTAAAGTCAAAAACACCACGTGATTTCGAGTGATAGAGTTTTCCCTAATAGAAGTGATTGTTGTACGAGGTATGCACACTAAATTCTGTCACACTGTTCGTGAGCTGCGTTGTGAGAATACATGTCTGTTATAAAAGTGCTAATTTGCGTAGGCCGTATCATTCTATTTCAAGAATAGTGATATGCCACATGACAGTAGATTCAGGCAAGTTTCATAAAATCCTTCCTCGGCTGTCGTTGCGGCTTAAAGTCTCATTGTTTGTTTTTCTAGTCCCTACACTAGGCATGTGCCGTGGATTGCCACGTCCTACTGGTATTGGCTTTAGTGGCCGATCAGCTGCGACCGGCTTGTGATTGTTCCATTGTTTAGTCTACGCATTCAGTTCAGCTCCACATAATCACAGAGCAGTGATCCATTACAATTCACGCGCGCACCCAAGAACAACACTGGAGCCGCGTGGGTTCATTACATTTAGGTTGGTCGGGCGATTTTTATCAGCTTATCGCGGCCGGGGGGGGGGAGGGGTGGAGGGCGAATGACTCCGATTAGTGGATTAGCTAACAAGAGGGAACGAGATCGTGAGCATTGACTGTTGAAGCAGGCACGCCTTCGTAACCGGAACTTCTGTGCAAGCGCCGGGACAATGCAACTGGCGCTCAATAGTGCCAGTACCGTTTGCGTCTATAGTACTGTGTTAACAACTACTGCCTGATCAAACGTCAGTCAGCAGAAATCACTTATTAGTAAAAGAACAGCTTAATAAGCGACAGTTTAGCACGTCAAAGAGTCACTATTTCCCAGCCACGTCCGGGATTTGTATTCCTACCACGCTTTCATGAAGTAGCTGTGTTGATCACTGCACCAATGACCTCAAATCAAACGCTATAGAGTTATATCTCAGACACAGACATTGTTTGTGAGCAGTGATCATTCCCCCAATCGTCTCGATCGGTAAACAATCATCTAACAAGATGGGGAAACGAATTTAAGCGATAGGGTTGATACTCAGTAATCAAATAGTGTAATCCTGGGTTACGCTGTTGCACATTTTCTTAGGATGTCATCGAGCAAACTGCATACAAGTTTCTCATGTTCTAAAACCCGGTTAATTCAGGCAAATCATTTCAGTCTTATCCATTGTCCAGTAACCTGGATAATTACCCCTTGACTTGTTCTTTTGGCCGCTCATCATAGTGGTGTTGTTTTGACTAACGTTGATAGAATTACCGCGAGATAAAATACCGGTACATTTGCATGCTTATTAAGGTTATATGCGGTAAGCCGCAACATGCCTTCTATGGGACCGGTGTTGTTTCACCACTTGACCACCACATGACTATGCAGACCAAGCGTTGGCGTACCCCATGTTGACTGGAGATGGTTACTTTCATTTCGCTGAGTACAGATCAGGCTCCGTGTGCTCCCGAATGAACAGTTCACTATGTAACGTGACGAACAATTGTTTTCGATAATTCATCATCAGATCAATACAATTATATAGATTCAGCAAAATCAAAACAGTGTGTACACAAGACAAAGAGGTTTAGTAGAATGTCATTGGATCATACAGAGCGTTACAACTTATGCAGGCCTCGATAGGCTAGTGACTCAGAGAGCAAATCACCAGTGTTAATGATGGGTGGTTTGAAGTTCCACCCTCCATTACGTCACAAAGTTATCGGATGGAGTTTGGATGGGCATGCAGACTGATGGTGTGACCTTTGGCCACGGCAACTGCAGGGCTTGTACGAATTTTTTGTGTGAACACAAAATCGGATTGCGTAATCGGATGTTTACAAGGTGGTAGTCTCTATTCCGTACATAACCTTAAGGAATGCGAAGGGAGAATGGTAGGCGTGATAATGGGGTATCCTGTTCCTACCCGCTTTGTCCTGTCACTACGCCTAAGCGTATTAGTGGTTCGTAATGGTGTTTATCTGCCATACAATCAAGAATTTGTGACGTAATGAGGGTGGAACTTCAAACCACCCATCATTAACACTGGTGATTTGCTCTCTGAGTCACTAGCCTATCGAGGCCTGCATAAGTTGTAACGCTCTGTATGATCCAATGACATTCTACTAAACCTTTGTCTTGTGTACACACTGTTTTGATTTTGCTGAATCTATATAATTGTATTGATCTGATGATGAATTATCGAAAACAATTGTTCGTCACGTTTACTCTTCTATGATTCAATGGGAATTTTCGCGAGTTCATCATGTGTTTGAGCCTAGCTGTGGTTCTCAATTGCACTGACACATGTATTGTGAGTGCTGCCATAACAAAAATTCTCTACTCCTCTTTGAAAGGTGACCTGAACGAGATACCTTATAGTATACCAGGGATGCACCCAATTACTGTGTGCAGGACGGTCGTGGATGATGTCAAACCACTTGAATGAACGAGCCTAGTTTCCACACGCTTGACAGCCATAGGCCAGGTGCTGTTGTTCCCAACGTTTGCGGCATAATAAGCTTGCACACGTGTCAAAGTGGGATCTTGTTGCAGTATGCTACTTTTCAAGCTGCTACGTCTGTGGAATACGGGGCGGTCGCATAGGATGGGATTGGTGCAAGCGAAACGTAGGGGCATTCTGAAATGTGCGATATTTGGAAAGTGCAACATATAAGGAGGTTGAGTGTGTTACGTGGAGATTCATTTAAAGGTCAACGAATACTTTTTTGGTAGCATACGGGGCATCCAAAATGTCTGTGAAGTTCATAATTTTTGACCACATGAACAGTGCACAAGACATCCCGTGGTCTTCATCCGAGTCATCTGTACGGACATTCTAGGATTTCGCCGGTTAAACAACGTGTTTTGTACGTTGCTCGGTCTTAGCTAGTCACTTTAGGTGTACCTCCTTACCGTTTTAATTATCTAGATGCTTTTCACGTGTGACTTATTACTCACTAATCTTTCAATCGCAAGTTTGTTTTCGGACTCTGTACTTCGTCACTTTTCCAGCGAACTGTTTAAAACGATATTTGAATAGATATACATTACCTTTAATCTTGTCATATGTACAGATTAACGTATATGTGTCTGTTTAGGTACCAACACTATTCGTCTGTTGTTCAAATTAGCCGTTCTGTCTGTACTACCTCATTTGTGTCACCGCTGTCTATTATTTTGTAACCGGTCGAATGTCACTATAGTCACGTAAACCTTGGATTAATTTTCTTTGTACCTTTAGGGCCTGGAGCCAGGACGGCCATCACGCAAACGTTGCTTTAATTGCCATTCTCTGCTTGGCGTTGAATTCAAAGACTTGAAGTTGGAAGCGGCCAAAGAATCTGAACACTCATGTATGTTACCGTCTAGGTTTTCTACTTCGAAGAATTTTAATTAGTTTTTTATCATGTGTATAATGGATGATACCACCTACGGAACCGGCCGTGTGCTTCCGGACATGTTCGATTAATGAACGCATGCTGCTACTGATAACTTTTAAACGTGTTTTATTCTGATCTATACACGTCTCTTAATTGCTGCTGGATGAGATCGATTTCTGACTGTCAGGTTAGGAACTAGTATCAACTGAAAGGTGAATTATACACTAAGCAAATTACGTACCGTATTACGGTGGGTTACAAGGTGTTAGTCTCTATTCAGCACCTAACCTTAAACAATTCGAGGGGAGAATGGTAGGCGCGATAATGGGGTATCCTGTTCTTACCCGCTTTTTCCCGTCACTACGCATAGTGTAGCGTATTAGTGGTTCGTACTGGTGTTTACCTGCCATACAACCATGAAGAAAAGAACTGGCCTCATAAAAGGAGTAAAAAGAAAGGAAATGGAAAGGACGCAACTACTAAAAACAACTACGTCTATATTCAAACATTCAACATCAAGATGCCTACACCTTGCGAACAAACAACCGAGCTGTAAGTGAAAATGAAGCGTTATCAGCAAAAGAGCTTTTCAAATGTAGGTTGATGTTTGTTTTCCATGCAAATATCGTGATCTTGTTGGATGCGTGAATTTTTTCACATTCCAGGCATGCGAACCGCATCCGGAAGCAGTTAGCGAAACGCGAAAATCTGTAACCCCCACTTGTTGTTTGAATACATTTCATCTCATCGGCAGTTTACACTGGTGGCTACCCTGAGGGTCGACCTTCCGATTCATCTATACGTCTGTCAGTGGATGCAGGATTCGGCACGAATTCACATTTGGTTATCTCTATCTGTGTTATCTCTATCTGTTATCTCTATCTCTGTGTTAGTTTGTGGGTGAGGGTAAAATGACGTTTAAAAAGGTTGGCTACTGCACCGCTTCCCTTCGAACTCCTTATGACAGTTACCTAATGATATGAATTATCCACGAACGCCAACGTGTTGTATCGTTGATGAATACGACCTCAAGCTATCCCGACTGATTGCAAAAGACTCAGCAACGAGGCACGACAAAAGTGTCTTGTATATTTGTCAAAGGGCATTATATATGAAATCAACACAGTAATTGGCTTCGGCCTTGATCGACGGCTGTGTTGATCACCCCATGACAGGTTCCAGGGTTGTTGTCGGTTCATGCTTATGTCCCGTCGATGCACTTGTTTGACCTTTCGGTGAGCGCCGTGTTGCGCGTCACAACTGAGATCATTTTGTATCGAGCCCTTCCTGACACCTTCCCCTTCAGGTGTTTCGTAAGAAGGTCGCTTCGGGTCTATCTGGAACCGTACAGCTTGTTTCCGTCGGCGCTCTGAACGGCGTCTATTTTGCGGGTTTTGACTTGTACTCTGAGTGGAGTGGTGAACGACTGACGAGCCATTTAAGTCAAACGAATCCATGAGAAGGTCGAGACTTAATTGTTGTTGTTCGGTACAGGACAGGCTGCATTCGGTCCTTCGCAGTTGGTTGGCGTGTCGTTTCCAAACGTGCGAGTTTACCTGTACGTTGTAGGTTACGTGACCGGTTCTTTTGATGATGGTACCGACAATCCATTTCTGTTTGCCAATGCGATAGTCTCGAATCAGCACACGATCACCAGGTTTGAATGTTAGTTTCACCTTGGTTGTCGTTCGTAAGCCTTCTGGTATTGGTCGTATGGTATCATGGACCAGTCGCAGCGGTCGATTCATGAGCACTTCAGCAGGTGAGCGACCATTAGGACACTGTGGATTGGGTGTAGATCTGTAGTTGAGTAAGAACGTTTCAAGGATTTCAGTGGTCGTTCCCTCCCCTCTGGCCTTGTTGAGTGCACGCTTGAATGTGCTGACAAAACGTTCCGCCTGACCGTTTGACTGGGGATGAAAAGGTGGAGCGGTTATGTGGGTGATACCAAAATGACGGACAAACTCACGAAATTGGTGCGAAGTGAACTGGGTGCCATTATCTGACACAATCGTCTCGGGGACACCGAACGTCGAGAACAACCGTCGCAGATGTCGAATTGTGGCGGTCGTCGTGGTTTCGGACATCATACATACTTCTGGCCATTTACTGTCATTTTTAGTGGAATCGCGGACCATAGCGAAAGAAACAGGTAAGTAGGAAATAGTCTGAGCAACGACAGCACTAACCTCTGGTTCTGTATCGAGAGATGCGACCACAATATAGTCTGCTTGTTTCGAAGTGCGAGTTGATCAACCAGGATAGGGATCGCGCTGAAGAGAACCATTTTTCATGAACCTATTTCCTAATCCTGAGTAGGGAGCAGTACCAAACCATGCAGTCCATCAGAGCCAGTAGTAAAGCTATTCTATCAGCTTGTTCGCATCAGTCACCTGCAGTGAAGTATTAATAAGTGCCAAGTCAAAGCGTGTTCTCTAAATGATCCAGAATACTGTGTTAAAAATTGTGAAAACGAATCAGAACACATGAACATCTCCCTACAGAATGGTTGTCTCTGTGTCTTAATCCGATGTGACGTACTAGACCACAAATTGGTTGAATATTGTCAAGCTGCACAAAACTGAACAGGAGCCATCGAGAAAGCCAGGATTCGAAGTCGCTAACTTATGACTAGTTGTCGACGACCGTCACCTATCCTGCTACCATGACGTCGTGATCAGGCGTGCGCACTGCATTGGTCCGAAGGACTGTGCTGACTAGAACTTGAGTCGTACCAGGTACCGCTGTATCAAACAGGCCTAAGGGGAGCAGTCAGACGATAGCAGATGCACTCAGGGTTGTGTGTCGCATTATTGGCCGTGTGGGAATGCTTGCGTAGTGCAGCACGTTCATATGAGCATACAGTGGAACTATTTGTGTAATTGCGGCACTAATATCTTCCGAATAAGGAAGAAGCGGGGTTAGAAAAGATCTCTAAATAAGGGTGCGCTCCGGTTTCTCAACAGTTGACCGTAACCGCTGGCGTATTACCAAACATGGTCACACATTTTCCTGTAGCATTCTGAAGTCTCATCTAGCTTCGAATCCTTCCACTGCGCATATTAGTAATCAGACTCAGAAACCAACGCCCTACTATTAATTGCGCCTCCTGGCTAGACAAGTCCCTCATTGCCAAATGAGTAATTGGCTCCGGGTATGGTCTCCCAAGAAAACCCTATCTTCCGTTGTCTTGAGGGTTAGATTTTGAGTCAGACTGGGAGTAGGGTCTCTCACGTCATCACCTTTTTGTCGCGTAAATGACTGGAGACTATCAGAGGTTATTGTTGCCCTGACACACCAGTCCACCCACTTTCACTTTCTTTCCTTTTGCCTCTATTTTCCCTCTCCAAGCTAATACAACTTATAAACATTGTCATTTTTAGTGTCCGCATTTTCGGACAACTAGGTCGCCTAGCTGCTCTGGCGAGCACTCTCTCCAGTGTAGAACTGGATGCGTGCTTTGTCTCCGAAACGCGCCTTTGCGCTCTTAGTATTGTTCCTCACTTGAATTCGTTTTCATACAATACTATGAATCAGCAGTTCTTTCTCAGGGTATCTGGTGATGATGAAGTCGAACCTCATGATTAAGCTAGATTAGCAATTGCGCTGAGTTCTAAGGCAGTCACGCTTACTCCACTGGATCCCAATGAATGATCGCCTTTGTGGTTCCACATTTAGCACTTCTGTCGACAGAGACCAGAAAGACATTTATCAGACCGGTATACACCCCAATAGTCAGTTCAGATGCTGCCAGGAGCGCCCTCTACCAAGCCCTTTTTGGTCTTCTGAGACAAAACACACCACATTGTGCTCAGTGATACTGACGCACAACTTTGTCATCTTAGTCCAAGTGAAAAGTGGTTAGGTGGCATATTTGCTGTCCGGGTGCGATGCACTCACAGTATTGGTCGATTGTGACCGTTATACGCATCTGATAGATTCCGTCTATCAGCACGAACAGCGGCAATGCGTCACATGGAGGCCACTCTGTGCAATTCAACTATGAACGCAAATTGATCGCATTCCCATCAGCAGTCAGAGTCGTTCATTTTGAACTAACCACTTTGACTTAGGTCATTGCGGTTGTTCGTGCCTGTCCCTTTTGTCGTTGGTTCTGAGTTCATCTGTTCGCAACCATGAAGCATTCAGCTCGAAATTCGGCTACTAAGGTTCACGAAACGCCAATCAAACAGCAATTAGACCGCCTCGATCAAAACAGTGAAATGATCCAATCAAGCATAAAACAGAAATTTCAGAAGCTATTCGGACCCGCTGCGGAGAGGGGCGCCGCAGATTTCTGCTATTTCAACAGAATTTGCAAACAAACATCGACTGATCCCACTAACGCCGAATACGGCAAAAACTGTCGTGAACCGAAAAGTAAACTTACGAAGAGTCTGCGTAAGGATCGTGAGGCTCATTTCTCCGGGAAATCCAAATAGATGGAGAAGGCCATTTTATCAGGGAATAACCGGATGCTGTTTTCCCTGATTCGTGGTTGCACTGGCCGTCGACAAGGTGTTAGTGAGACTATGTGTAAAAAGATGGCTCAAGAATTTACAGCTTGTCGCGGCGACTTGACACGAGCACTTCGAGGAACAGTTCAACTAGACCGGGCCAGCTCATTCAGTTGTGAATGATGGAGATTATGTGGTTAATTATGACATTCCAGACGACCCTTCGTCAGAAACTGAAACGGTTTTTGGAGCGTAAATTAGTGAGATGTGATAAAGCCCCAGATCCGGACCTTCTTCCTCCAACACTTTTCAAAGGTTGTGGTGAAACCTTGTGTCCGAACTCATCACATTCCTCCGTTTCATATGGGAAACTGAAGAAGTGTCTCATGACTGGTGCTTATCAACAGTCGTTCCCATTTTCAAAAGGAGTGCCAAGATATCATGTGACAACCACGGAGATATCAGTTTGTCTCTGTCGCACTCAAGCTGATCATGGGTCCTATACCGGGACGGCTTATGAAACGCGAATAGAACCAGACAGGTTTCCGGCCTAGTCACCGGCATATCGATTGTATCTTCACCTTGCGGGAAGCATTGTCGCTGCTCTTCTCAGCCAGCGGTAGTAGTATTTTCCGACCTAAAAGCTGCTTTGACTCTGTTCCTTGTCACACCCCTTGGGGCCATCTCCGTCGCATAGGAATCTCAGTGGAGTACATCAATTTGTCAAAGTATGCCCGCTCTGAGTGAACATTTACAGACAACTGTCTCAAGCGTTCCCCCATTTCAAGTAGCGTTCGCCAGTGGTGTCCAATCCCTCTCTTCCTTTTCAACTTCGTGATAGACGATATTCAGATATTCCGAGGATCTCGGAGTGGAGCTCATCCCAGGTAGTAAGCTGACTGGCATTGGATATGAGGATGGCATTGTTTTACTTAGTTCTTCTGAACCGCTGAACCGCTTGAATGATATGGTTGGTCTGTATGGTATTCATTGTGCACCCTCAAAGTGTCTTTGTTATTGCAAAGAGGCCACTCGAGACTGTCCATCGCTTCACCTAGCTGGGTAGTGTCATCTCATCGGTCTGTAGTACTGCTGACGAGATGCTTACGAGAATAGCGAAAGCACTTAATACACTCACCAGTCCATATCACTTGTGGCGTCGCAAAGGCGTCCGTTTATCTATTATAGGCAGGGCTCACAATGCGTGTGTGCGTTCAGTTTTACCCCATAGATCAGAGACGTGGCCCATTCGTGCAGAAGATGCATGTGGACTCTCAGTACTTAACCACCAATGTCTCCGCCAACTGACCAACATCCAATGGGCTGATTGTGTGAGCAACACGATAGTCCGTCAGCGGTGTTTGGGAAATGTGCAAGTTTGTGATCGATAATTGAAAATACACAGTCTTCGCTGGTTGGGTCATGTACTCCGTATGCCGACGGAGCGTCTGCCGCATCGCACACTGTTCAGTGTGGCTGCTGATGGTTGGAAGAAACTGCAAGGCGGCCAAGCAATGACGCGGCCACGGGCTATGAAAGCCTTGATCGTTCGCTGAGTAAGGTTGGTAGGTGCCGTCTACTTAATTGGAGAAATCGCTACCATCAAAGTCGTTGATTGGGAACATCCTGTGACATGACACTGTTTTGCAGTCAGTAGCGAGTATGTGTCTGCGAAGTTGTTAATTCTTCTTCCTTCTACGCATCTTTCGCTGATTTTGCTCCCCTCTCTTTGTTCTCCTAACACTTGTACTTTTTTACTACTCTACGACCATGTGGACGATGGTCAGGACAAATAGCTGAAGATGTTGACGATTATGTTAACTACTCGGCCGTGGATCTAGCTAGATCTTTCGCTAATTGCTGTGACTAGTTAACGTAGAATGAAAATATTCACTCTCATGAGAATTCAGCCCAGGCGTATATAAAGTGATTCGTTACTTACTCAGAGTAGTCGCAATTTTGTTGACCAGCTCCATCAATGAGTTGGTTATGTATTAGACGTTATTTCGCGCTCCACAGTATCTTTCGGAATGCACCTCGCCACTTCTGGGTGCTGCGATTGCATAAATGTAGTGTTACGTAATAAATTTGTGATGGTTGTTAACCGGTGTGTGTACGTAGGAAGTTGGATCAGCATCGGCTATGGTACAGGGAATGGAGCAGTTCATATGTCTTAGGTTAGAACTGTATTCGCGAATCTAGGACGTCTCTGCTGACAGAGAAGCATATCGCCGAAGCTTAAGAGCCTCCTGTATAAGGTGACTGTGAAGGCTGTGTCAGCTTACTGCTGCAAAACTTGGCTTCTCAAGGTGGAAGACTTGGACTGTTTTCATGTATTTGACCATCGATGTCTTCGTTCGATCATTCGCGTCGGTGGCACCGAGAGATAAGCAACGAGCATTTGTTAGTGGTGGCCGTACGAGTTCATTCCTTCAATCTTCGGGTATGCAGAAGTCCAGATGGTCAAGCCACATATAATGTGTGCCAATCGTCTGCCACATCGCTAAAACTTTTTGTGGATGCCGCCTGTCGACTGGTGTAGAGTGCGAGGTGGACAAATGGCGTAGAGAAATCAAATTGTTTGCCACAGGCTTGACCGCTATGGATTGGGTTTGTCTCTCGTGCTCGGGACCTCGCGACTCACAGAGTCGGTCGCTGGAGATCTTAAGCTAGGTGTTGAGTTCATTGACGTGGATATTGCCGTTGTCTATCTTAGTTGTTTGTAACAAATACACCTAATGGCGCAGGACGTCTTACTCCCCTTTATAACCCAGTTGTTTATTCGCAGGGTGTAGACACCTTGTTGAATGTTTGATTTTAAACGGTTGTTTCTAGCATTTATGTACCTTCCTTTTTACTTCCTTTTTTCGTGGTTGTATGGCGGTTAACTCTCAAAGCAAACTACTGACCGCTGCTGTCTTATAATGATCTTACGACCGAAGTTAATGAAATTGCTCTCAAATTATATTTTGCGCTATAGAATATAGGTATTTATTACATCGCGCATCTCGATTAAGACAGCATAATCAGTCAACCTTAGTGTTTGGAATGAAAGATTGGAGTCGATAGTTGAAAAACTGGACTAATACACGGAATCTGAACGAACATCGTTTGCACAAGTTTGGCCGAAGAATCCTTTCAGGTTGATGTAATTACTTGCAGTACCTGCGCAACGAACCTCGTGATAACGCGGGTAGGCTATACATAAGTAGCAACGGTCACCCGACAGTGTTTCATTTAATGAGATCTATGATGCAGTTAAGTTCAAGTTGCATTTGTATGCGCTACATGTACTTTATCAACTGTGTAGCTACACTACATTCCGAAGGTAATTTCCTACGACTTCAGCTGTTTCCAGTTTAGTTGAAGCCCTTATGTTTTACATTTCGTTGCACATGCTGCGTCTGAGAATCATACTAGGCTTTGGCTGCGTCAACACCATCCGCTATCGTCTGCGTTCTCTCCTTTACTGTGATTACTGGCCATTATTTCAGTCGCGTTTTGCGTACCTTCCTTTGTCGTGCTACCAATTGGTGATGGTATCAGTAATCTTCATGTGATGATTATGTGCATCCTTATAACGCAGGACAAGTCTTTCATCCGATCTGGCAAAGTCAGTCGTGAGTCCAACCTAACTTGGAGATTGGGCAACAGCGTTCGAACATCGTATACATGTCAGGAACACAGTTTATAAGAGCATGTTCATAAGAGGAGGAAGTTTGAGGAGTGCCCATGCTGTCTTATATATAAATACATATACGTATATATAACACAAACAGTGACAGATTTGCTACAACATACGAGAGCAGAATAAAGGGTCTATAGAAGCTAAAGAAGGAGGAAGGTGTAGAGGAGAAAAAAGCCTTACGTTGTTGCACACAAGAACTCACAACGCGATCGTCATCGTTTTCTGCTCTTCGTCATATCACGCAGCATTCTCACCCAGAGGTGTTCACTTTCCCTTGAATCCCATCCAGGAAGCCGGGAACGTCCTACCGAAATAAGCATTAATTTCGTGATAGTAATCGTTTATAAAATTAGTTGAGGCTCATCTGTTCATTACACGGATCACGAGACGAATAAGGGACTGAAGTATGATGCTTGGTTCGAATACGTGAAAAGTTGATGAGCTAGAAATACAATGTATTATAGACGCGACTAGTAAAACATAATATGGCAAAATTTATGGCAGACCGTAAAATGTTTAGAAAAGAAGCAATGCACATGAGTGAGCTTCGCTATACTTATGTAACCATGTAAACAATTTTCAATCTTATGGTGTTTGGAAAAAACACTTGCACGGGCATCTAGATAGCAATACAGCAAGTGAAACATTACTATATCTGTAAAGTGTTTTCAGTCACCACCCAATAATGCTGGACGTCTTATATATTACTGTTGACCCTATTCAGGCTTTTATGAGAAGCTACTGCTTCAAACTCAAGTTCTATTTGGTCGATGGATGTACATAACTGTATCCAACGCTCCACAGTTATAGAATTGGAACATTGGGAGAAGGTCTTTTCTGATATGAGCTTAGAGGAGTGTGACAGCTATACTCAAATCATATAGCACCTTGGCGTGGGTTTGAACCCAGTTGGAACTGTGTACTTTCCTGTTCATGTGGCTTCTCGGTAAACGGACTTGTCAACTGCACTATCTGTACTCTTCAAAGTTAAGGATGTTTAGGAAGACACTGAGCCGTCTTACTCTTTTTGGTTGGTAACAGAGATTTCAGTAAACAGAAGTATATTGGTGCCAGAGATTTATAAAACAGTCACAACCAGCAAGTATTAAAGTGTTATCGACATAACGTGTATAAAGGGAAGAGTGATTGATGCACCCATCATTCCAAGGAAGGGCATCGTCCACTGTGAGCCCCAACGGACTGCCCATTGTTACATCGTCAGCTTGCTACTATTCACATCCATCGAGTTCAAACCGACTATTTTCCGGGCATATCAGAATTAAGACTTTGAGGTAATCAACGGGAATACGTAGAAAAAGTATGATGAAGCAAAATAAAACTACTCAAAAATCAACTCTCTCGTGTAAGGGAGTATTCGTTAACAATAAGCCATCGTCAATCGAATACAGTTTTTTGTGTGTGAAACTTACCAACATACTCCTTAAAATAAATATTTAGTGATTATGGACTTCACGTTTGGCAATATAGGTTGTACGTGTTATTTCAGCGAAACAGCTCTGATATGATGCATTGAGCTGTTGAGCAAGACGGAGTTATGTAGAGATTTTTAAAATCTTATCCGTTTCCCGGTAGGTCACAGTTTCAGATTGTCCGATGTGGCCACTGCATCGAAAACGAATGAAATTTCTCGAAGACGTAATCGGGCCATCATCTCTTCTCAGAGCACATTGGTTCAGGATGGAGCTCCCTTACCATCTTATGGCGCTTGTAAGCATTATCGCAAAAGTTATCGGTGGCTCAGGTTAGTTTTAAGAAAAAACTTCGCACAATTTTTCGTTTTTTATTTCTGCTAACCTTTCAAACTTGGTAGTCATGGTTAACTCCGACTAGCTTGTGCGTTTCTACACGAATACAGCAATGCTATGAATAGTCATTTTATCTTGTGATAGATGATCACTGTGTATGGACATTCGGGCGTTTTGCTATAGCTTCACCGGCCTCATTCGTTCAATACTGACTGCTAGTTACCTGAATTTTCGACCACGTGGCCAAACATTGAAAATTTACCATGCTTTTTTGTGCTCATTCTCAAATCTACATACTCCTCCTGATCGAGCTCTTTCGTGTTGTGAATCCGTTCGGTGGATGTGACAAGGTTGATTCGCATCTGTTGATGAGATGGGTGTTTTGCGCATGCAGACCCAGGTGTGCTGAGATCGGGCAAAAGCTTGATCACCCACGTTAAAACCTATTTATATATCATCCCCTAAAGATACCGCTCAGACCTGGCAATGCCCTCGCCCAGCAGTTCAGTGGGGATTGTTATGCACATCTGAAGTTGACTGAAACTGTTCCTCGAATTTCGTTAAAGTGGCGGAGGGTAAGGTCCTGTATGTTAGACTGACTTTGTACGATTGAGTCTATGGTAGGTGTGGGTTTCAAAGTGACATAATACTCTGTTGAAACGTATCTGTAAAAAACATCGTTTTTGGAAACAGTATAGAGTAACTCTCTTACCGAAGCCAGGCGATTTTGCGATCGGTAAACTGACCTGGATCAGAAGGCGGTTTACTCAACTCAAGCGAATTTCTTTGTGCAATCACAAGACACTCATTGGCCGCCAAGCCCCTAGTTGACAACGGATAATGATAATGTTCTGAATTATCGATCTGTCAGCTACCGTCAGCAACGACCAATGCAACTGCCATCGACATCGGCGCATCGGAGCTTTGCATTAAAAAGCAACTGTGTGTTGATGAAAGATAGGATTACTCTCGAGTTACTGATCGATGACTTCAGTTTGCTAATCACTATCAATGGAAATTCTGAACCTCTTCATTTCTGCAAGTCATGTCCATCTGCCTTGCGAAGGATGTAGCTTTGGCACCGGTGAGACAGTACGAAGAGAGTCAACTGACCGTCATTTTTCTCTGTATTCGATCTGCTGTCTTTATCGTAGAATGTGCTTCAAAATTGAACCGTCTTAAACTAACCCCTATCATTTGTGTACATAAGCGGTCGAAATGTTCTGCTTTACAGTGTACATATGTACTTTTGTCGTAGCTGTCTAATCTGATGAAAATAAGCCAGCCGTGTCGGTAGGTTTCAGCAGATATATTAGTCAAACTAATTTCCATTCAAGGCTACATATTGCCTTCCTTGGCGTCAGTATGTAGCAGAATCATAGCAACCGTCCATACCTTGACCCCATCGGTGTTCTTATCATCTCCCTATCAGCCATGAACCGTGTCTGTTGGTACAATGATTTGGACAGCAGTCGGTCCTGACTGTCGTCCACAAGGTCGTAGAGTAGTAAAAAAGTACAAGTGTTAGGAGAACAAAGAGAGGGGAGCAAAATCAGCGAAAGATGCGTAGAAGGAAGAAGAATTAACAACTTCGCAGACACATACTCGCTACTGACTGCAAAACAGTGTCATGTCACAGGATGTTCCCAATCAACGACTTTGATGGTAGCGATTTCTCCAATTAAGTAGACGGCACCTACCAACCTTACTCAGCGAACGATCAAGGCTTTCATAGCCCGTGGCCGCGTCATTGCTTGGCCGCCTTGCAGTTTCTTCCAACCATCAGCAGCCACACTGAACAGTGTGCGATGCGGCAGACGCTCCGTCGGCATACGGAGTACATGACCCAACCAGCGAAGACTGTGTATTTTCAATATCGATCACAAACTTGCACATTTCCCAAACACCGCTGACGGACTATCGTGTTGCTCACACAATCAGCCCATTGGATGTTGGTCAGTTGGCGGAGACATTGGTGGTTAAGTACTGAGAGTCCACATGCATCTTCTGCACGAATGGGCCACGTCTCTGATCTATGGGGTAAAACTGAACGCACACACGCATTGTGAGCCCTGCCTATAATAGATAAACGGACGCCTTTGCGACGCCACAAGTGATATGGACTGGTGAGTGTATTAAGTGCTTTCGCTATTCTCGTAAGCATCTCGTCAGCAGTACTACAGACCGATGAGATGACACTACCCAGCTAGGTGAAGCGATGGACAGTCTCGAGTGGCCTCTTTGCAATAACAAAGACACTTTGAGGGTGCACAATGAATACCATACAGACCAACCATATCATTCAAGCGGTTCAGCGGTTCAGAAGAACTAAGTAAAACAATGCCATCCTCATATCCAATGCCAGTCAGCTTACTACCTGGGATGAGCTCCACTCCGAGATCCTCGGAATATCTGAATATCGTCTATCACGAAGTTGAAAAGGAAGAGAGGGATTGGACACCACTGGCGAACGCTACTTGAAATGGGGGAACGCTTGAGACAGTTGTCTGTAAATGTTCACTCAGAGCGGGCATACTTTGACAAATTGATGTACTCCACTGAGATTCCTATGCGACGGAGATGGCCCCAAGGGGTGTGACAAGGAACAGAGTCAAAGCAGCTTTTAGGTCGGAAAATACTACTACCGCTGGCTGAGAAGAGCAGCGACAATGCTTCCCGCAAGGTGAAGATACAATCGATATGCCGGTGACTAGGCCGGAAACCTGTCTGGTTCTATTCGCGTTTCATAAGCCGTCCCGGTATAGGACCCATGATCAGCTTGAGTGCGACAGAGACAAACTGATATCTCCGTGGTTGTCACATGATATCTTGGCACTCCTTTTGAAAATGGGAACGACTGTTGATAAGCACCAGTCATGAGACACTTCTTCAGTTTCCCATATGAAACGGAGGAATGTGATGAGTTCGGACACAATTTTTCACCACAACCTTTGAAAAGTGTTGGAGGAAGAAGGTCCGGATCTGGGGCTTTATCACATCTCACTAATTTACGCTCCAAAAACCGTTTCAGTTTCTGACGAAGGGTCGTCTGGAATGTCATAATTAACCACATAATCTCCATCATTCACAACTGAATGAGCTGGCCCGGTCTAGTTGAACTGTTCCTCGAAGTGCTCGTGTCAAGTCGCCGCGACAAGCTGTAAATTCTTGAGCCATCTTTTTTACACATAGTCTCGCTAACACCTTGTCGACGGCCAGTGCAACCACGAATCAGGGAAAACAGCATCCGGTTATTCCCTGATAAAATGGCCTTCTCCATCTATTTGGATTTCCCGGAGAAATGAGCCTCACGATCCTTACGCAGACTCTTCGTAAGTTTACTTTTCGGTTCACGACAGTTTTTGCCGTATTCGGCGTTAGTGGGATCAGTCGATGTTTGTTTGCAAATTCTGTTGAAATAGCAGAAATCTGCGGCGCCCCTCTCCGCAGCGGGTCCGAATAGCTTCTGAAATTTCTGTTTTATGCTTGATTGGATCATTTCACTGTTTTGATCGAGGCGGTCTAATTGCTGTTTGATTGGCGTTTCGTGAACCTTAGTAGCCGAATTTCGAGCTGAATGCTTCATGGTTGCGAACAGATGAACTCAGAACCAACGACAAAAGGGACAGGCACGAACAACCGCAATGACCTAAGTCAAAGTGGTTAGTTCAAAATGAACGACTCTGACTGCTGATGGGAATGCGATCAATTTGCGTTCATAGTTGAATTGCACAGAGTGGCCTCCATGTGACGCATTGCCGCTGTTCGTGCTGATAGACGGAATCTATCAGATGCGTATAACGGTCACAATCGACCAATACTGTGAGTGCATCGCACCCGGACAGCAAATATGCCACCTAACCACTTTTCACTTGGACTAAGATGACAAAGTTGTGCGTCAGTATCACTGAGCACAATGTGGTGTGTTTTGTCTCAGAAGACCAAAAAGGGCTTGGTAGAGGGCGCTCCTGGCAGCATCTGAACTGACTATTGGGGTGTATACCGGTCTGATAAATGTCTTTCTGGTCTCTGTCGACAGAAGTGCTAAATGTGGAACCACAAAGGCGATCATTCATTGGGATCCAGTGGAGTAAGCGTGACTGCCTTAGAACTCAGCGCAATTGCTAATCTAGCTTAATCATGAGGTTCGACTTCATCATCACCAGATACCCTGAGAAAGAACTGCTGATTCATAGTATTGTATGAAAACGAATTCAAGTGAGGAACAATACTAAGAGCGCAAAGGCGCGTTTCGGAGACAAAGCACGCATCCAGTTCTACACTGGAGAGAGTGCTCGCCAGAGCAGCTAGGCGACCTAGTTGTCCGAAAATGCGGACACTAAAAATGACAATGTTTATAAGTTGTATTAGCTTGGAGAGGGAAAATAGAGGCAAAAGGAAAGAAAGTGAAAGTGGGTGGACTGGTGTGTCAGGGCAACAATAACCTCTGATAGTCTCCAGTCATTTACGCGACAAAAAGGTGATGACGTGAGAGACCCTACTCCCAGTCTGACTCAAAATCTAACCCTCAAGACAACGGAAGATAGGGTTTTCTTGGGAGACCATACCCGGAGCCAATGACTCAAAAGTCTGACTCATTTGGCAATGAGGGACTTGTCTAGCCAGGAGGCGCAATTAATAGTAGGGCGTTGGTTTCTGAGTCTGATTACTAATATGCGCAGTGGAAGGATTCGAAGCTAGATGAGACTTCAGAATGCTACAGGAAAATGTGTGACCATGTTTGGTAATACGCCAGCGGTTACGGTCAACTGTTGAGAAACCGGAGCGCACCCTTATTTAGAGATCTTTTCTAACCCCGCTTCTTCCTTATTCGGAAGATATTAGTGCCGCAATTACACAAATAGTTCCACTGTATGCTCATATGAATATTTCGCATGTTCTTCAAATTCTCATGTGAACAGGTTCCATGCCTGTCATTCCTACCGAAATTCACAGTTCGAGCTTTTGATGCTTGACATTTATCCGTCAAATTGTTATCATTTACTATCGTGTCTACTTCCAGATTTCCATGTTGTGGCCGTCTTGCTGCTTGCGACGTGTGCCATGATGAAGGCGCTGTGGAAGATCACACAATGGAGGTCGCTACTCGCATGGTATGCGGATTTTGTTCGAAGGAGCAACTCTTCTCCAGCACAAAACCTTGTGTGCGCTGTGAGAAGCATTTGACTGGTTCTCGGTCGGCTCATTGGGAAGGTGGAAAGGGCTGTCGAAATAAATTGAAAATGTCTCGAAAGGATTCGAAAAAGTACAGTCAACTGAACAAAACCACGCCTAGGGGAAAATCTGTGAATTAATCGTTCTGTCAAATATTTACGTAAACGTTTGGATGTTTATTCCACTCGCACGCTGATGCGCATTCACATTAACTTACTGGTGCGGGTAAAGCGTTGTGTTTATGACACCTGCTCTTCTTTGTAGAATGTATCTTACAGAAGTTGGATATTTCCGTCATTCTTTCTGCATCATGTACTTTCTCAGTCACACGTTCACTCTGTTTGCATTTGCATGAAAACGTCATCTTTGTCAACGTCTTCATCCGCAAGAACCTTGCTATAAGCTGCCTTTCGTCTTATCTCATCCTCAACAACGAGAGAATACTGGCCAAAGTGCCTCCCTTTCATTGATAGGCAGTTTGTACTAGATTTGTTTACACGGTCCCTTACGGTCAGTCATTTTGATCGTTGTCCTTAAATTCTCACGTACCCTCTTCGATAATCATCAGTCACTGTTGGATCGCGAATCAGTAGAACATTTCGACATAGCGCTGAAGAATTCACCCTGAGAAATATTTTTTCCGTGATCGATCACGCGCATCCACTAGTGCAGTCAACCGATTGGGACAGTATTTGAGGGGTCGGCTATGGGTGCGTATCACGTCGGGTGAAAATTCAAAGTGGTAGGCTGTTGATATGTTTCGTGCGAGTACATATTGACGTTCGCTTGTCAAAGCTTTCACAATTTGCAGTACGAAAATAGGTGAAACGCGGCCTCGATATTGAGTAGGTATAGCTCAAAAATAAATGAAATGGATCATTATCACTGGAGCAAATGGCCGGTGCTAACAGCAGTTAATTGCATCGAACATTACTATTAATCAGAATACCTGGAACAAGCTTTCCCGAAATTAACTTCAAAAGACAAGCGAATAGTGGATATATTGCACGATCTTTGTTCGAACTGATTTCACTGCATCTTATCAAGTACATACTGCAGAAGTGAAGGTTACAAAATATGCGTAAGATCTTCACAGTCGGTGAATGCCCTGTCCAGGTATGGGAAAAGTCCACGAGCACTACGTTAGTAGTGCTAATTTGACGAACAATTCCTTTTGCACACACAACGGACGACTTCAATCGTTCAATAGAAATTACGTCGACAAAGTGGAGTAGGCGTGAAGATGACTGGGAATGCCAACGGACTGCCAATATCGCAAATTGTCTTGAGCACGTGACGCGCAATGGATGGAGGCTAGTGTTTTGTGTGGATGACCTAATTGGTTGGCTGATGCGGTTGCACATCCACTCAGTCAAATGATCCGCCATCCTGACTTGCAACTGTCTGTCCGTCATTTCTGTGTAAGTGGAACTGCACTCACGAATATTGGTACACGTGATGTGAGGTGACGGGGAGATGAAAACGATTATTGATGATTGGATCGGACTGGATGATGTGGGCATTCGAGAAACGAATAACGGCGGTCTTATAAATGCTAGCCACTTTAGTGAGACGAGGTTCAAATTCCCGCCATCAACACCGTCTCCATCTCCCCTGTCACCTCACACCATGTGTACCAATATTCGCGCCAGCCAATCAATTAGAAATTGTGTGGATGAATCCAAAGGTCATGCACACAAAACGCTAGCCTCCATCCATTGCGCGTCACGTGCTCAAGACAATTTG
>LOND01003234.1:40487-59695 GCA_014220965.1 Paragonimus kellicotti | reverse complement strand
GCAGGGACGTATGGTGTCGCAAATTACGTCAACCAGATTGGTTGTCAAACGCCCTGTAGAAACGCTGACGTGCGCACAAGCGGTGATGTCGCGCTCGCAGCCCCAAAGGAGGGTCATCAGAACCGCTCGGCAGCACAGACCGAGTGCATCCGCACCACCCTCCTCAATTTTAGGTCTTCTTTCCCAAGCTCTTCTTCGCACCCTCCTCTCTTTTTCTCGCAAAGTCCAGCGAGGAAGTAGCTCTTAAATGCATGTATACGAACTGTCTGAGTCTGTTTAATAAATTACCGGAAATCAGACAGTTGATTCATTATACACAACATCACATATTTGCTCTCACGGAGACCTGGCTCGCAGATGACGTCAGCGACAGTGAACTGAGCGTCTCCGGGTATTCAGTTTACCGAGCTGATTCCGCCCGAGGGAGAATGGGGGGGGGGGTTCTGCGATGTTCTTTCACCATAGTCTCCCAACACCCACGATTATCGGTGGATTTCATTCCTCTGATAAATGTGACGCTTTGTGGCTTCGACTGACATTGCGTGGTCACGACCCACTCCTAGTGGGGGTTACTTATCGTCCTCTCTCATCCGACGTCTCCGACGACGACACACTTCTTGTAAACTTAGACAACGTCCTAGGGCTACAACACTTCACTCATCTGCTTATTATGGGTGACTTTAATGCACCCAAGATAAACTGGGCAACACGTCATCTGCAAGCCAGGTCTCCGTGAAAGCAAACATGTGGGGTTGTGTATCATGAATCAACTGTCTGATTTCCGGTAATTTATTAAACAGACTCAGACAGTTCGTATACATGCATTTAAGAGCTACTTCCTCGCTGGACTTTGCGAGAAAAAGAGAGGAGAGTGCGAGGAATAGCTTGGGAAAGAAGACCTAAAATTGAGGAGGGTGGTGGGGTTGCACTCGGTCTGTGCTGCCGAGTGGTTCTGATGACCCTCCTTTGGGGCTGCGAGCGCGACATCACCGCTTGTGCGTACGTCAGCGTTTCTACAGGGCGTTTGACATGCATTCTCGGTGTCGCAATTTGCGACCTCTGCACCCCTGCTAAATTCCGCTTTTTGGGAGGGTGTTTGGGAGTTTTCACCCACGGAAAATTTGACTTTCTTGCCTGCTGGATGCAGGGTTTGAAGGAGAGCAATGTGCGCGGCTTGCTGGGACCACTGATAGAAGTATCCAGTGGGGCGGGCCAAAGTAATGCTTTCTGAGTCGCAGGAGGCGGCCCAACAGGCTCCCATTGTTACGAATTCTTGGAAGAAAGAATTTTCTGCGGGGCCTTTTGGTGGATTTTGGCTCAGGTAACTCGTGAAACGGCTTTTGTGCAGTTTCGGTGTCTTTGACACTTGTGCCCGGGCTTGGGGCGTCGGTCATTGGAGTGGCGACTACAGAAACAGCGTCCCCGCTTTCCACCACTGGCACATACGCCTGGGTGGATACTGGAGCAGAAACTACGACCTTAGTCTCCAGTTGTAGCTTCCGGTCCGCCATGATTTGTGACTTAGTTTCAACCCGCTGCTCGCGCCTCGCCTCTCTTGTCGACAGCGATCGAAAGACACGCCTTTCAGGAGGGCGTTGGCGGATTTCAAAGTCACTGTTTTTCCACAACCGTCTCAGGAGTGAGCGTGGCTGGCAAGGTTACCAAAAGGCCAAGGGACTTTTGGTTGTCTTAGCGCGTAGCCTGCTCGCGAGTACGAGGTTGGTAACGTCCGGGGAGAATGAAGAAGCTAAGACTGACCTAGCTAGCTCAGTTGGAGAAGACGTTGTGGGGAAGCGGCCCCATAAAACAACTCTCCTTTCTCTGAGAGCTTTTTCTTTCATGTTTGCGGCTGCCTCCTCTATATGTGCAGTTGACAGGGCAACTGCCTTCTTGGTGATTGCAACACCAGGGAGAGCAAGCGCTATGTATTCATTCAAGGACTGGAGTTCCAACTTCATTTCAGACAGAGTCCGTTGGAACTCCTCCACCCTACTCCCCATGGAAGAAATGGAAGGACATACGGTGCTAAGAAGAGCTCCGCATTTGCAGTCGCAGGTTTTCTGCGTCGCTCCACTTTTCGTGCGTGCGTGACTAGTCGTCGGCAAAACCGGCGCTCTGACTGTCGTCGAACCTGCAGCTCATGCAGATAAAATGAAGAGCTGAAGAAGCGAGCTGTTTGTACTGGTTTTCGTTGAGGCCAGTGCATTTGAAGTGATACCACTTCTGGCAGTGGAGCACTGCATACCGTTCTGTACGGACATCTTGCACCCGTAACGGCCGCAAATGCTTACCGCCTCAGTCGGGGTTTGTTGAGTCCCAGCACTGCTAGATCTGACTCGAGTCATCGTCATTAGGAACAATACAGACGGATACGAATACAATACAATACAATACAATACAATACGAATACCCAAGAATTCAATATTTAATGAATTGGTATGTTATTCGGTAACGAATAACAGTAATCGTATATAAATTTTTGATGCGCAGGGCACCAATAGGACAAAAAATATAGTCAGACAATGACAGCGAGAAAATGGTCATGGGTTGGTATGCATATTTCTTTGCTTACCATATATAATTCCATAATCATAGGTATATACACTATATAATATATATAATATTTTATATAGTTTATTATTCACATTTGAAGTTTTTCTGTATTTCGGTATGTATCTGTCCGTATATATAGGCTGCTATGCACATGCGCATCCCAGAATGTACCTTCAGGGCACGTGTCACTGAGATAAGTGCGAACACTATTTTGCAAGGACAAAGCAAAATGTATCGTATGTATTTTCTAACAAGAGTATTCGTACAATTTTACTCAAACTTAATATAACTTTCATTTCATTGGATTTTCAGAGATTTTTGTAGGAAAGAAGGCCGATTCTCACTCACTGAGCGTGTTCAGAATGGCCACCAAGATAGTCACTGACTCGCGGCATTCCTTCCACGAGTCTCGACTTAAAATTCTCCATATTTATCCACTTGAGTTTCGAAGATCTAGCCTTTATACACTTTCTTCAGCGCACGACTCCTGCAGCAATTCCTTACCTCCGTAGCAGATAACAGTCGAATGGGTTAAAATGATAAGCTATGCGAGCTTCGACATCAGACTCTTCTTGAGCACAAGTTCTTTTCTTACAGGATTATCAACCACTAGATCTAGGTCATTCGAATGACCTTTCAATAGGGGTTATCAGTTGTTCTTCTAAGGACCGTTTCAAAGTGGCATTAGATTCCCACTTATTTAAGACATCGTTAGAGTAGTATTTTACTCTGTCCTTAATTGTCTGTAGCTCCCAAGGGCGGACGCATGAATACACACGTCTCTTATGATCACCAAATGCATATTCGATTGATCGGATGCATACGAAGAGCCGGATCGAAATTCGAACTGTTTCAGCTCAACAGCAGCTGCATCTAAATTTTAGAATTGTCATGGAGATACGACACTACCAAAATGTTCTTGAGACAGTACTGGCGCTCATGGTTTAGGTTCGGGAGAAAGCATCCTTCCGACGTATACTGCACATTTATTGCGAGTGCGAACCAATGACGACTAGCGCATTTGCGGACACACATGATTGGCCCACAGGGTGCATAGGGTTGACGGGATGGGGTAGGGAGGAAACCATGTTACAGGGTGGGAGAAGGTATTCGTGTATCTGTAGTTTGCATCATCCTACACTCTTTTTTTACGACTGTCAGGTTCAACAAAAATACCGTTGGATATCGAAACAGACAAACTGATTGGCTCCGGATGATTTGGGCCCTCCAACCTCGAACCCGTATACAAATCGTTGAAATTGAAACGTCGAGGGATACCTCCATTGTACAGAAGACGAGCAAGAAAGGACCAGGCCATAATGCGAGCCGTCTGCTAAATGTCCCAACTTATTGGTAGGGACAATCGTCACCTAGAATACAGAAGGGCCCAAAGATCAGCCAGTTCCGTTCAGAAGGAGTGCAGATTGGACGACAAACGAAGGTTAGCAAAGTGAGCAAAGATAAACCCTAAGGCGTACTATAACCGCGTTCAGTCTAAAGCGTCCATACGAGCTTCTGTTGGTTGTGTTAAAAGTTAACGAAGTGTGAGTGGTACCACGAACAAAGAGACCCTTCTTTGTTTCTTTGAAAAAGTGTACGCCACTGACAGTGGTGTACACTCTTCAACTACCTGTTAAGGTAAACCTGCTTGTAATAGTGGATGTGATTATCAACATGAAGTAGGTGAGAGATCTAGTCAAATTGAATGTCGACAAGGCGGCGGGGCCCTATGGTATATATCCGACGTTATTGTAGCCATCACTGGACGTCCTAACGAATCTTCTAGCGCCTTTGTTTAGCGTGACTTTGGAAAGAACTGGGTTAATTCAGCATTGGAAGGTAGCTGCAGTTATTCCGATATATAAGGAAGGCAGCAGAGAGGAACCCACGAATTACCGACCTGTTAGTCTCACGCCTGTCTTACTGAAACTAATGGAAAGGATACTTAGGGACAAGGTTGCCAACCACGTCACTAGTCGCAGGCTCTTAACAGCTCAACAGCATGGGCTTATGAGGAAACGATCTTGTTTAACAAATTTGTTATCGTTTTTACATGAAACCACCAACAGGTTGGATAGAAGGAGAAGGTAAAAGTCCGCTATTTTTACTCTATAAAGGTATCTGACTCGGTTAATAACAGGCATCTAAAGAAGCGTGAGACACTCAACTTGTTACTAGGGGTTTTGAACTGGGTAAGGGCTTGCCTCCAGGATCGAAATCTTTACGATCAAATGGAAGGTGCCCATTCAAGTTCAATGGTTGTAATAAATGGAGTACCAAGAGAGTTTGTTCAAGGACCTTTACTGCTCCCAATTTACATAAACAACTTACCGCTTAGCCTGTCTTGTAAGTGTTATGTGTTTGCAGTTTACGTCAAACTAGTTGACTGTTCAGACGAAGTGGGAATGCAAAAGGATCTAAATAGAATCCACTATTGAACAGTAATGTAGGAGCTACCACTGAGCATGAATAAATGCGAATATTTGTTATCGGCGGAAGTGACGACCCCTTAGACACATGGGAGGGCCAGGAAACTCGATGGCGCTGCAAAAAAAACATCGAGAATGAGAGATCTATGGATACAGATTGGGGTGGACTTAAAACCTTGCACCCAACCCACAGCTGCAGTCCGAAAGGCCAACAGAGCTTTGTTTCTGCCTAAGAAGATTGTGGCTGCTGACCTATACTGCTACCTTGACGAGGTGATCGGGTTTGTGTGCTGTTTTGATCCGGCGGGCTATGCTGACTAGGACTCCGGTCCTTCCAGGTGCAACCTTGTCAGACAGGCCAAAGGGGAGCAGTCAGACGAAAAGCAGTTACACTCATAAGATTGTATGTCGCACTACTGACCACGTGAAAATACCCAGTTGATGAGACAAGATCCTACGAACATACACTACGAATATTTTTATAGTAACAGCACTACTGTCTCACGGATCAGGAGAAAGAGGATCAGAAAATATACCCTGAGAAAAAGAGCACCCTGATCGCCTGACAGTTGACCATAACCACCAGCGTAATATCCACTACCGTCGAAAAACATCCGGTATCACCCAAAAGCCCGATGTAGTTTTGACTATATCAACTACATCCACTAGACGCAGAAGTGCTCAGAATCATACATCATTGTCTCATTCACTGAACCGTCGAACTGGGCAAGCCCTCACTGCCAAGTGAGTCAGACTTTTGAGTCATTGGCTCCGGGTAGGGTCCCCAAGAAAACCCTGTATCCTGTTGTCTCGCAGGTCAGACTTTTGAGTCAGAGACTCGGGGTGGGGTCCCTCAAGTCAACCCCCTTCCGCGGCATAAACGACCGGGAAGTATCAGAAGTTATCGTTCTCCCGACAGTGAAATTATTCATCCAGCACGACTTTCTCCTACTATTTACCTCCCAAGTATTCGGTTTTCCATGTGCCTTCGGGCAATAATTGTTTTCTGAGAAGAAGCCAACGGGTAAACACTGACGCCGTGAATGTCCACACTCTCCGACAAGTCGGTCAGCAAGCTGCTCTGGCTAGTACTCTCTCAAGTCTGGGAGCTTGATGTGTGCTGCGTGTCGGAGACGCGAGTCTACGATTCTAGCACCGTTATCCACTTGAGCTCACCTCTAGATAACTGTCGATTCCAAGCGCTTCTCTCTCAGGGTTTCTGGTGACGCCGAAGCTGAATCTCGTGGTCAAGCTGGAGTGGGAATCGCACTGAGTTCCAGAGCAGAGCAATGTTTGCTCGATTGGATCCCAGTGATCAGTCACTCGTGCACTTTTAAACTCAATATATCGGTTAAAGCCTGTTGACGCAAATAAGAAAAGCGTTGTATGTTCATTATATCGACGTATGTTCCTAACGGACAGCTGTTTGGATGTTGCTAAAGATGCGTTCTTTGACGCCCTCGATGCCGTTCTGAGACAGACTAAACACGCTGACGTAACCGTACTAGCGGGCGATTTCAATACTCAGATGGGTCGTTTTTCTCCAGAGGCGAAGCGGCTGGGAGGTATGTTTGGTGTCCGGGCACAACGCACTGACAATGGCGACAGACTGCTGCAGCTGTGCGCATCTCACGGTCTCTATATTTCGAGCACTGCATTTCAACACAGGAATAAGTGTTGTGTTACTTGGAGACTTCCCATTTCTTTTGAGACATGGACACAACTCGATCGCATATCAGTCAGCTACAGGTGTAGGCACCTTGATGTTGAATATAGACGTAGCTATTTCTAGTAGTTAGGTCCCTTCCCGTCACCTTTTCTTCTATCCTCTCCTTCTATACAGGACTTTTCTCTTCGTGTTGTGTGTTAGTTAAACATAAGTGTGAACCACTGATGTGTTGCTCTCTGTGATGATCATGAGTGAGTTACAGGTGGCGCCATTCTGTTACAGGCCGTCGTGCCTTTTGGAACAACCACCTAGACTCGGATCATATTATTATGCGTGCACGTTTTAATCACCATATCACTTGCAAGAGGTCATATACTCGTAAATGCGAGATACTTAACTAATATTCGAGCGAGGAGGGTGTAAAGAACGCCTTCCGGGACGCACTGGTGAACAAACCGCCCAGTTTGGGTCAGATGAGAGAACCTAACGAACACTGGGAACAAATCGCAGCAGCTGTGGAAGTGTGCTATGAAGAGGTATGTTCCGAAGTAGCTACGCATTTGCAACAGAACTGGATTACTGTCACGTCGATAAACCTTATGAAGCAAGCGTCGCTCGATCCCACCTGGTTCTGAATATGATGACGACCGTCGAGAACTTAAACGCAAGCTGACTAAAAGCTTGCGCAAAGACCGTGAGCACTACTTGGTCGAACAGTCGAAAGAGATGAAAGAGCCTTTTCATTTGGGAGTAGCAGAAAGCTGTTTTTCTTTGTCCCTGGTTCTACTGGCCGTCGAGCCAAGATATAAGCGAGATTGTGTGTGCAAAACAGTGATTGACTTATCATCAGCCAATCGCGCTGACATGACAGGTGGACTGAACATTTTGAAGAACAGTTCAGTTGGCCTCAACCAGACCATGTGGACGACGGGACCCGAATGGTCAGTTATTGCGTTCCAGACGGCCCTCCGTCGGAAACAGAAATGGCCCTGGAGCTTAAGTTACTGAAGCGCAACGAGGTCCTTGGACCAGACCTCCTCTTTCCTTCTCTTTTCAAGGATAGTGGGGAGAGGTTTATATCAGAACTGACAGGACTTCCGCAGACGATTTGGGAATTTGAAAGGGTACCTCTTGTTTGGTGTCTATCAACAGTAATTCCCGTTTTCAAAAAGGGGAGCCCGAAGTCTATGTGACAACCACGGAGGCATCAGTCTAGTATCTGTTGCGTCCAAGTTACTCACTGGCCTCATTTTACGTTGGCTCACTGAGCCAGAGAAAGTCAGATACGTGAGGAGTGGGTGTGGTTCCAGTCCGGTCGAGGGTGCGTTGATTACATGTTTACCTTGCAACGGATCTTGGCGCATCGGTACTCTTATAGTCAGCCGACGTTCGTGGTATTTTTAGACCTAATGGCTGCTTTCGATTTGGCTGATCGTAACGTTCTTTGCAACTGTCGTCTTCATAAGGGAGTACGAGGAAGACAACTGAATCTGTTGAGATCACTGTGTTCACTATGCAAGCAGGTTGAGGGTTTATGGACAACTGTCTCGGTCGCTCATCACTCCTAGTGTTGTTTATCAAGTGTGTCCAATCTCTCCACTCCTGTTCATTTTTGTGTGGTTGCACTTCGCACATTCAAAGTTATAGTGCTTATGCGAGATTAACGCATTTCCACTGCCGATTTCTTCACTGCAGCTAATCCGCTTGAGATTGTGGGTACTCTCATACACTTGGTAACATTGGCTCGTCCGCTTGTAATAGTGTTGATGATATTCTCATCGATGGTGGCAAGGGTAAGAGCTGCCTTTGCCAGCCTGCATCCTCTGTGGCGTTGAAAAGCTGTTCGATTGCCAATGAAGGGAAGGGTGTTTAATGCATATGTACGTTCTGTTTTGCTGTACGGTTCGGAAACGTGACCTGTTCGCAACGAGAATGTCAACAGACTCGCTTTGTTTTGTCATCGTCGTCTCCGTCAATTAGTACACATTAGTCGGGCTGGTCACGTGAACAATGTCGCAGTTCGCCGGCGCGTATTCCGGAACGCTCGGGATGCGCGATCAATTGGTCAACTACTCACGTTGCACAGCCTGCGATGGTTGGGTCACGTACTCCGCATGTCAGCTGAGCGTTTACCGTACCGGGCATTATATACTGAGACCACCAACAGTTGGGTGAAACCACGTGGTGGTCAAGCGACAACGTGGTCACGAAATATGAGACCCTGACTGCTCCATTGAGTAAAGTGGGTAGGTGTCGCCTGCCTGCTGGGATCTTCTTGATCACTCAGATGACTTGTTTGGAACGCTATCCGAGATGGCGGCATGCTGCAGTCAATGGCAGACCTGCATATATACCGTTTCTAGTTCTTCTGCTTAGTCTTCTCTTGTTAATTTTTAAACTTCTCGGCAAAGTTTTACTCTGAGACGTTCCACGTTGCTGTTGAGGTGAGTGACGACCCGAGCTACAGTACCGTCTGATCAGGCTCATAGCGGTTGATGATTGTGATAATGATGATGATGATGATGGGACCAAATGTCCTAGTACCCTTAGTTGAGACTTATGTGAGGTCATTCCTTGAATACTGCGTACAACCCGGAATGCATACCTTGTTAGGGATACAAAAGTACTAAAAAGAATGCAACACCGGTTTACAAAATCGTTTGTTAAACTTGAAGGTGTGGACTGTCAAGGAAGACTTGATCATTTGGGTTTATTCTCCCTAAAGAGAAGGGGCAACCGTGGGAACTTAACTGAAGCCTTTACATTGCAAAAGGATCTGGCTGATGCTGGTGAGTGACTGTTTACTCGCAATAACTACCCAGCGCTTCGGGGGCATTATTTGGAACTCGCAAAACCAGGCACCAACAGAAACGTTCGGCCTCATTTCTCTTATAGAGTAGTGAATGTTTGGAATAAGTTGCCATCGGAAGTGGTGCTAGCCACAACGACGAACAATTTCAAACAAAGGCTTGGTATCTGTTTATCGTCGATGTTTTCCAAGTTAATTTAGGAACTTGGAAATGGGACTGTATTTTTTACTCTTTTAAAAACCAAAACTGATATTTTTCCGGAAAAAGATGCCAACCTTCTTCCAACCCCCAACCTGGAGGACCAGGAGACTGGTTTGTCAGACCTCTACCCATTGGCCTGCCTGGTATGAGTGACTCTATCGGTGTGGTGATCACACCGTCCAGTTTAGCCCAATAGGTCATCGAGATGCGCAAGCCGTCACACCGCATCAAGGTCTCATTCCGATGGGTGACTTTTAATGCGTAATTGTAGTAGGTTGAACTGGTGCGATGTTTAGTAACTCACTGAAACAAGAATGAAGGCACAACTTGTATATTACTCCATCTTGGCAGTACTGCTGAAGACGTCTGCGTATCAACTCCGCTGCGTTTCTGCGGTCTTGAAGTTGAGAGTGGTGAATCCTAAAGGTTTCGTCAAGTACCGTACCGCTGCTTTTAACCCGGTTCAGGTGATTAAGTATTCGCAGGACCTTCTAGGATAATCCGCAGTTGATTTCGCAAAGGATAATTGATGACCCCTGTGGTTACTTCTTATGGTTGCAAGCGTTCTGTCAAGGCCAGTCTGATTCACAGTCTCATTTGAAGAAGTGCGCCACGATGTTTTTTTCTTATTTTGAATAAGACACCTGTTGGAAGCTTTCAGCATGGAATTTCGATTTGAAATTTGGCTTGAACTGTTTTTCCACTCATACAATTGTACACAAACGTTAATTCGATTTTATATTTGATTGTGTTATCGGCATTGTCATGTGAGCGTACATTTTATGTTTTCGGAACTGTTTATAAACCATTACAGAAGAACTGTAATGTCTCAGTGACTGTTTTGCTGAAGCGCGCCTCATCCCGAAGTTTCATCTTTGGAGTATATTGTTACACTATTTGTTAACAGATAACATTCTATTTTGTGAGTATAACGATATAAGTTGATATGTTTAGTAGGCAACAGTTACCGGAAGCACACGATTGGTTTCGTAGTTGTTGTCACTCAGTAGGGGTGCGCCCTCGGCGAACCTCTACCACGTATCCTACTATAGGAACTGCAGATGCTGAAGCTTGAAGTTAATAATTCTCTTTGCGAGTTACTTATACCGTTTACCTTGGACTCAGTGGGGTCCGTATATCAGTGCAATATTTCATTGTGCCTCTAGATGGCACATTGCTAACTTGCAACTTAATTATTAACTTCAGATATCATCATCCCATTTTATTTCAGTCGTAAATGGTTCAATTACAGTTTCCCGATCTATCGTTATCCCTCGCCTTACTTTTCAGATAACCATTTGCTCGGTGTTGAAATGCACCCTAATGATGTCCCGTGGGTGGAGAAATATAGACCTACCACATTAACGGAGGTTGTCGGAAATGAAGCGACAATTTTACGTCTGACAGCATTTTCGCGAGATGGGAACGTTCCAAACATAATTATTGCGGTAGATTATTTACAAAATGTCATTCGCATTATTTAGGGCCCTCCCGGCTGCGGCAAAACGACTAGCATTCTTTGTCTGGCGCATGCTTTGATCGGCGCTTCGTACAAGGAGGCTGTGCTAGAACTGAACGCTTCTAATGATCGAGGCATCGACGTCGTACGCAACAAAATCAAAATGTTTGCCCAAAAAAAGGTAACGTTGCCAGCTGGGCGACAAAAGATTATCATTTTGGACGAAGCAGATAGGTACGTTGTCTTTCTATTCGTTCCGCAACTTCTGTCAAACTTCATTTTACGCAGTCGACCTTTTGTAAGGATAAATGCGCCCATCGTTAGTCCCGTCTTCTAACAGAGCACGTTTCGTGTCAACTGTTATTACTGAGCAATTAGTAATTTTCTGTTTTCTAAAGAATTCTAGCCACCTTGACCTTCCGTCGACTCTCTTCGTTTTGAAGAAACCAACTAGGGGAAGAACAAACCAAAATTTCGATACTTTTACCGAAGAAGTGTGTTGGACTTCTCGCCAGGCATTCAAAGACGTTTAGATTCTATTGACACAGCTGCTTTCTGGTCCTGATTTCTGAAGAAAAATGTCCGATAAGTCCATCAGACTCATTCAGGCCTTCTAAAAACGGATACATGCGGGTAGGCAGCTACGACACTTTCTCAGACCCGTTTTTGATGTCCGGTGCTGCTCAACATGCTTGCCTACTATTACCATTTCCCATCAACGTTACCACGTGATATTTTAAGGGCACTGTTGGAAGGTTGCTATGTTGTTCGCCTCGAACTTCCCCCCAGACGTCAACCTTCGTTAATTGGATTGAACCAGTGGTCACTCTAATAAGACAGTTTGATTCTTTATCGTTTCTTTTTTCCGAACTCCCATCCCAAGGTGTTTAGAGCCAGTTCACAACTGGTGAACGCCTGTTCTGTCATCCACTGCTGATGGTGGTATGTTAGGGTTGGTAGTCATTTTCGTCTGCTCGGATGTTTGCATGGGTGTTAATTAGAGGTGTGGATGAAGCGTTAGATAGTCGCCTGAATGACATTTATCGACCGGTGCCATCCGTGGCGACGGAACGAAATAAGCCGTTTTACACAATGGCTAATATACTGAGCATGGTCGCGAATCCTAGTCTATTCAAGCAGAGAATTTTCACCGACTAGTGGGCTCATCGTGTGAATGTGGAATCCTACAGATGTCAGATCTTTAAGGGTAGTAATCTGAACAACTCCATACATAACGTGCTCCCTCCTAATCGATTTTGTGGGCTCGGACTTATACCCTGTATACCATCATACTGCTTGATCCGTCGAGTCTTATTTGCTAAACCTGAGGCCGATTGGAAAAAGGAGCGTGACCGTCATACACAAACCTAGCAATTGGGACATGATCCAACTGATGTTTAAGGCTTACTTCCATCAACTCAACTATTCTCTCTTATTCATGGGTAATTTCTCTGGTTAATACCTAACCAACAGTTTATGAGTAATCGCTCTGAAAAAATGTGCACAACTTTTTAATAACCGCTACTAAAATTATTCGCTCACTATATCGCAGTGTAAGGTTGTCGATTGCTGGAAAACAGAATGTGTCTCAACAGTTCCCGAAAAGAACGACACATTTTTGCCTAATTTTATGTACTTTTTGCTTGAAGATTTTCGAAAACTCGATTTTCGCGCTAATAAGAGCTCAATTGAACAACACAGGCCTACAGACTCATTACTGACACTCCATCCTTAATGCCGTCGCCAGAGTGGTTCACTACATTCTGCTATCGCTTGGTGGAAAATTTGGAGTTACTCATTTATGTTTCTTTGATCGCAACGACGTATTTGGCACCATTAGCCAAGAGGCGCTACTTCGTATTCCTAATGATTCTGGCTTTCTGTCCTTAATCCTTGAAATGTCACTTGATCTCTTTGTTTATCGAAGTTAACTTATGGCACTGAGCTGGTTTTACCTGATTCATTAGGTCGGCAAGAGAACGCGTCGTAAAGTGTTATAATTTCGTTTTTTTATCGTCTGTCGTCCACTCAAACCAATTTACTCAATCTGATGACTAAGTCACTAGTCACCGCTGGCTTTTATGTTCTCCGAGGCACAATCTTCTATCTTCGTTTTCGTTTTATGCGGCATCCGTTCAGATTCCCCAACACTTTACTGAAATAGGCAGATGATTTGGTGTTCTGACATCAAACATCTCGTTCCAGTTATCACGCCTGCTTTTTTGGCCAGTCTGTCCGAACTGCCAAAGTGATCACAATTCCACAGTCATAATCGTTATATTCACCTTTGATACCTACCCGTAAGTACTGCTGCTCAGGCTGCTGTTGGCCTCGATAACAATCTACGAAGTGGCAGGTTAACACTTAGTTACACATATTTAAGGGGGAACTAAGATGAGTCAACCACCTCAGGAACACAGGTCCGCGTTTCCAAGCCGCAATATGGATGGACGTTATTTCTCCAACCTGGCAACTAGCACCTGTCAATCTTGTGTCCAGCGAGGCGATCGAGGTTTCATGGCCCAGAGTCACATCTTCGCCGGGCTGTCTTGTGGTTTATTTCGACCGCCAACAGCCGCGCCGAAAACCATATAGTGTGCCAAACGCCCCGTCAGCATACAGAGTACGTGATCCAATCAGTGAAGACTGACATTTCATTTTCTTGGTTATCGCTCGCTAACTTACACATTTCCCTATTAAACACTGACGGATTTTCGCTTTTCTTGCCACAAGCCAACTGCAGAAATCAACAGTGGTCAAATGCCGAGTGTCTAAACGCATAGAAAAACAGGACGATGAGAGTCTGGTTGAGGATATGAATGGCCAGCCTGTTTTCTCAGGGACTGCCCGGATTAGACAGTTTAATTCGACACTATCAACCCTTGCTGCAGATTTATGCTCACCCATTTTGGCTGGTAAGTTAATATAATAACAATATGTTGTTCACGTTAATGTATTTTTGGAGAACAGCAACTACACTGAACAAGTAATGAAAACAACTAAGGATGTTAAGATGGAGAAGTAAATGACCGCGAGCGTTCGATTCTTGAGACTGAATGACTGTCCACTCCATATACGACTTTTTTACCCTACGTTTAATTAGCTAAGGCCTCCAGCCGCCTGAGTAACCGCTGGGTCGAGCATCACCGTAATGCGGGAGTTTCTGTTGACAATTGACGTGTAATCAGCCGTAACAAAGCACTATTTGGTCAAAAAATACTCCGATAAAAGACTAGTAGGGGCATACAACTTAAATGTGGTAGTTCTTAACAACTTTCGAGAGGACTTTCTATTTTTTTCTCTATGTGGGAACGGAGATCAGAGTGTAACGCATGAGGAACTGCTCACTATTGAAAGGCGGTCCGTAGTTTCTTAGCAGTGGTTCATTGTTTGCGTCTTTGACAAGACGTGCGGGTGGGTGACATTGAGTCACTCTCCAGTGTCCGGTGCATTAACTCATCTGGAGGCCTATCTAGAAAGGTAAGCTATCTTCCACCCAGTTATTTCTGTCATGAATGTACTTCCATTTACAAAGGTAGATATTGTAAGTCCTCGGAGTGAACGCCAGCTGCCTCCCAAAGATATTACTAGCATTAAGGTGGGTCGCCATAGTGGATATAGAGAGGAATAATTAAAGAGAACAGGGTGCTGGAGTGTGCTGTGGTATTTATTAATTGGATAACATGCTTCTCAGATAATTGGGAGATTATCACGCCTTGAACCAGTCTCCGGTGTCTGCTGCAAGGCGCGGCCAAACACCTGTAAGTCAACAATCTCTCTAATGTGATTACAACTCACAGCATTTATACTTGGGTTGCATCCGTTTTCTGATAAGTCACTTATGATTTTTGTTTATGCACATTAACGTGTTTTTTAATCAAGTTGTTGTCCACCTGTCCATCTTCACTAGCAAAGTAACCATATCCATCAAGTGATCTCTAGATAAATGGACGTCCGCCCTCAAATGTGTGCTGCTATACCGCGTCCACTGCATGGATACATCCTCCTAAGAAATTAGGCCCGATCATGGAGCAAGACAGTATTGTAATATCATATATGTTCAGTCAGTGCGAAGAGAGTTGGCTCCTAATTATAGAGGGGAGTTTTGCTGCCCACATATATACTGACCTGACATGTAAAGGCTCTTTGAATGGCTGACCAGTCAGGTTACTTGAATTTGTTAGATTGGTTTCAGCGTACTTGTTGTGAGGTCTTGTACTATGAAAGATCGCTCACATTAACCAGGTCGTGGGCATTACCTCTCCGGAACATGAGCGCGCAATAAGGGAGAACCCGCCTCTAGGTGAATCATACCAGAATAGTATTCTGATGTTAACGTCTATAAATCGTTTGATTTGGTGCCAGAGGCAGAGTAGAGATTCGCATTTCGAGTGGTACAAACTCGTTTGTTATTTTCCTCGAAAAGAAGCTTACTCACGATTAGTCGAGGTGTGCTTACAGAGGTCCAAGTGAGTCCGGTATGCATTGTTCAGGCGCAGCCTGATGGAGCTAAGATATGGTATAGTCGTTAAGAGCTCTCCCGTCAGCGAGACATCAGACTCTGCACAGTAGAACAGTAGCACAGTTCAAGTTACACTGACGAAAAAGTCTCATAAAATGGGTTGTGTACCAAATACTCATCACTATTGTATAATGTGGCGTATAGTTCACATCTGGACTCGGAATATGCGACCTACGATGGTGAGTGGTACTGTTAGTGTGAGTTGTCGGCCACTTCCGGCGGTTCTGTGGTGAATCTGAAGCTCTTATATACGTGGACACACAGTTTTCTCATCATCTTTTGGAAAAGAACAAAAGAACACACGTCTGACCCCCGGGCTCCATTATATTCCAATAACTTAAGCTCCAAAACCACTCCAGTTCCCGACGGAGGATTGCCAAGCTGTCTTAACCACACACTGTCCATCGTCTACGTCCGAATGAGATGACGTAGGTCTGTTAGACTGTTTCTCAAAGCACTCAGTTCATCTGCGGGGACTCCGCAACTGACTGTAAATCTGTGGAGCATCTTCATCTGTGGTCACTCTGACACTATCACCTATCAGCGTAGTCACGAATAAAGAAAAATCGCATCCAGCTACTCCTCGATAAAAAGTTCCTTTTCCATAGTTTTGGTCCGCCCAACCAAATAAACCTCATGGCCCCTATGCGGGCCTTTCGCAAGTCTGCGTTTTGGCTCGCGGCATTCTCTATCATATTCGAGGTCACAGGAATCAGTCGACGTTTGTTTATAAGCTCCGTCGAATCATCAGAACATCCCCGCCGCATCTGCGACGCTGCAGTGTGACTGACCTCCTCTCAGTGGGTTCACGTAGCTGCTAAGACTTCCGCCTACCGCTCGCTTGGATCACTCCACTATTGTGACCCGGACGGTTTAACTGTCAGTGCTGGTTAATATAGCGTTCCGTATACCCTCGTCGCTCAGCATCCATCAAACCAGTTTGTTTGTGAGCGGATGATATCCAGGCAGACGATAAAACCGAACGAGCGCGAACAATTGAATGATCTCGGTCTAAGTAGTTCATCATTATCATTATAGACAGCAATACATCAGTAGTTCACACTGATGCTTAACTGCCGCACAACCATGAAAAAAGAAAAACCCTGTACAGGAAGAGAAGGGAAAAAAGGGGAGGGAAGGGACCTAACTACTAAAAATAGCTACGTCTATATTCAAACATTCAACATCAAGGTGCCTACACCTTGCAAACAAACAACCGAGCTGTAAGTGAAAGTAAGGCGTCATCAGCAATGCGGCTTCCTTACGGCGGAGTTGGTTACTCTAAAATGAACAACAGTCTTTAGTGGTCTTAAGGTGAACATCACTCATGTTTGATCGCAGCTTTTGCATTCAGATAGACTTTCCAGCCAGCCTCTTTCGAAAAGAAGCACTAGACTCGAGTTTCGCTCTTGTTAGAGCTCGTCAGTAGTGCATATCCTTGCCACGGCCGGGACTAGAACTCCGGCCATGCTTTCATGAGGCAACCGTGTTGACCACTGCGCCATTGACCTCACATTAGGCACGACCGAATTATCATATGTGAACGCTCAACCACTTTCGCTTGTGAGTAATGATCAGGTTGCCCGATCGTCTCGATAGAAGACGTAACTGTCTGTTAACTCCAATCGATAACTCGCGATTAGGACTTCCTAGACAGGTCGAAAGTCTCCGATCTCATTAAACCTGCTAGGCGATATTTTAGATTACTGGTGAGTAGTTAGGGATTTGGTTGATTTTAAATTAAACATCACCTCACGTTTGATCGCAGCTGTCACATTCTCATAGACTTTCCAGTCGGCCTCTTTCGAAAAGAAGCACTAGACTCGAGTTTCGCTCTTGTCAGAACTCGTCAGTTGTGCGAAACTTGAGTCTAGTGCTTCTTTTTGAAACAGGTTTTCTGGAAAGTCTATCCGAACGCGAAAGCTGTGATCAAATGTGATTGACGTTTTACTTCAAATCAACCAAATCTCCGACTAATCACCAGTAATCGTTAATGAGTTGACGCCACCGATAACCAACAGTGATGTGATTACTTTGTGTCCAGAGTTGAGCTGCACGGGTGGTATCCACGCAATAAACTGTCGTTTTTCGCGCCGAAACGCGTAACTCGATGTGTAAGGTTTACAGGATGCACAAAATCGTAACAGTCGATCGCCATTGTCAGCGCATCTCACCTTCCCACCGAACATACCATTTGGTCGCTTCACTTCTGTAGTGTGACGTCCGCATTGCTTGTTCATATCACCAGCAAGCACCATGATTCCCACGTGTTTGGTCTATCTCGGAAGATTAAAAATAGCATCGTAATAGGCGCCCTTGACAACTCATGAACTGTTGTCTGTTTGGAGCATACACAGACATGACAGGCAAGCAGATTTCTGGTCACTGGCGACAGACTTTGATCAAAGTGCTAAGTCTGATAGCACATAGGTGACCATCCACTGAAATTCAGTCTGGTAAGCTTTGACGTGCCCACTCCAGTTTGACCGCAGATTACGATTTCAATCTCATCAGAAATCCTGAGAAGGAACCGTTGATTCGTAACATTGTCCAGGGACAAATTCAAATAGATTTCAGTGCTAGGACCATAAATACGTCGATTGGGTAGCTTGGAGAAGTGAGACACTTGATGATACAAAAGGAGCCTTCATGTCAGAGAGCACTGTTAGACTCTGAGAGTTTATTTATACCACTGACCCGTGGTTCCTGCCTATCGGCGAAATTACTAATGACGCAGATGATACGTCCTTCCATAATAAGTCCAGAACGTTAAAGTGGTAGACGTAACAATTTATCCGGCTTCTTGCTTCTACCGTATCATCATCAAGAATTGACGACCTACTGTCTCGACTTAGAATCACTTGCGAGAACTGAGGTTTGCTACTGTATTTTAACTTGCTGACTCAATAAAGTTTTTTTCTGCAGACGGTCTTGTACTGGTAATTTTCAAAGGAGATTGTGTTCGGGGTACGTGTTGAATATTAAGGAATAATAGACAAGATTCCATCTAGAATAAAATGTATCCATTGATCTTTTACTTCAAATTGTGTAGTGTTATGTCTTCCGTTGAGCAACTGTCTCCTTTTTTCTTGTTTGCAAAAGCGATTTAGCCTCAGCAGCTCGACCCACCCTTCTAAAATCCTGTATCGCTCACCGTTTTACTTTTAACAGTGATGATGAATATTCATCCTTTGGACACGAAAATTTTTCTTGTATACCGTTTTTCATCCATTACTTTTGTGGGGTAGTGCTTTACTAAGCGAAAAGCTCTGTTGTTGAAACCGTCATTCGTGACGAAGTAATATGATTTCCATCATTTCAGAACAATCTCTTAATAATGGATAATTTGATTTTTCCGTGACGTTTCAGATCTGACAGAAGCTTCTTCAGACCAGATGATCCAGTTACAAATTTGGTGATATTTAAGGAAGGCTAGACGTAAGCAACTAAACGAAGCGGAAGGTAACAGGTCACGGGTCAAGTGTACATAAGCAGGAGTAAATACTGGGTTCGATTAGCTAATTACAACAGACCGGGGACACGTGAACAGACAGAAATAAAATCA
>LOND01003234.1:0-13357 GCA_014220965.1 Paragonimus kellicotti | reverse complement strand
TCTGTTTTAGAAATCTGCCCTATTTTTTTTACGTCTAAGTGCAACTCAACAAGCCTTTGTCGATTTTACCTTATAAGATGAAAACAGTCGAAGTAATGCTCAGGTGATCTGACATACGGTTTCTAGCGATACTCTTTCAAATATAACGCTGATAGCTGGTTTCAAACCGCGTTCATCGCAAGGTTCTTGTTCCTGTTCATCCTACCGGTTTTTTTACGCGTTATCTTCATTCCAACCCTTCTAACTTTGATACTTAGTATCTTTGTTTGTTATCCTCTATCAGGTTTTGTGAACTACAGTGCACGTTTTATAGAGTTACGAACCTGGAATTGTGCATATCTCCTACTCGCTTCATCAGTTTGGTGTATTATACATTTGTCCGTTGACATCTTGACCTCATTGCGGGCCAGGAAAATGCCTTTTTAGTTTCTGCAGGGTCTTTATTCGAATTCATCAAATGGACAGTTCAATTCATTAAATCGAAAATCGACGGAGGAGGGGTGGGGTAGATTTACTAATAGTTTCGCAACATCGGACAACTTACGCCAGGTTATGTGTGAGAAACCTTTACACAACTTCTTTTTACTGATAGTAGTGAAGTAACTCACGAATGTAGATCGGTCACCAGATTGATGACACTTCTCCTCACTACTCGAGCATTAGGAATACTTTTTCGGTGGTTTCGTTTATCGATCGATTTAGAGGTAATTCATGAATTTGCTTTATGTGCCCCGGAAAGTTAGATTTTCTGCTGCTAAAACCATAACATTGTTGTGATTTTTGGGAGTGCTTAATCCCGGAAGTTGCTCATTGCTTGCCAGACTGCAAAATACGATCGCAGACACTGTTGTGTATGGCTGACTTGTCCCCATATCCGTCGGCAGTAATACATCGCCAGGTCCCTTGTTCTCACACAGCTTCCAGCTCATGGTCCGCTTGGCTTTTGGACTTGCCCCTTGGTTTCCGCGCATTAGACTCGTGCCGTTCTATTCATTAATGACGCCATACATCATACAACACTCCTCTTTCTGAGGTTCATTGGCGTCTGCTTGCGAATTCTCTCCTACCTGCAAATTGTTGGCTTCTGATTCGATGATCCTCTTCTGGTTCATTTTGCTGACACATCATGCCACTTCACCTTATTCACTGTCAAATACTGGTTTCGTCTCACAGTTTCGTTCTATCGTGTATACCTGGCTTCGTCTGGAAGATACAATACACGGGTCTTACCATCTTAAAGGAGGGTTTCTCAAACCTTGACCGCTGGCATCTATGTTTCGATCATTTCTACATTCAATCTTTTCTCCTAGATTGAATATCCTGGCTTTTCCAAACCACCAAGCTGCTGCCTACCATTCTGCTTGTGACTGCGAGCCTCCAGATTTTGTTTGACACATTCTTTCGGCGATTAATTCTCTGCTGGAGTTATTGCATTGTGGCCGTATTCCAATGTCGTGATTCGCTGGAAGTCGAGGAATACTACCGAACGTGAAATAGAACGGGCATTTATTCGCGCTCGTCTGTGCAGACGCTGAGTGGGCCAATTGCATCACTGGTAGTGGGATGAATGACCAAATTGAAGACGCGACTATTCCAATACTCGATGAAATATTTCGAACGTTGTGGTGACATATAGTCGAAACCTGTGGACACTACGAGCGATCAGACAAGTGATCACTCAACGAAACCGGACTAACGGAAGAGAAGTGACAATCAGAAAACCCACAACGGAAAGCGTCAGCCACACGCACAAAACCAGGCAGAAGTGCACATGACGTGCGAGTGGAAACCGCCGCTGCGTTGTGGACCGGAATTCCGGTTCATAAACGCGAGTGCGCGCGTGGACGTGGGAACGAGCGAGTTGGACAATAAAGATCGTGCTTTATTGAACGACTTTTTGCTACTTCAGTGACGTGACCTGAACACAACGCATTAAAGCTACCGTGGCCAAGCCCACTCATGGATTGAGACGTGGTTGAGTTTCTGTCGGAATTTGAGGCAATTGCAGCGTGCAACGGATTGAAAAGCGAGGCACAACTTTTGACAGCATTGGGAACACTGTTCACCGGACGAGCGCAGGCTGTCTATACCTTGATTAGACAGACAAGATCAGCAACCTCATGTCAAGAAACAAGAACGGCACTGATCCAGGAATTCACTAAAGAATAAGACCGGCAGCTAACAATGGATCATTTTTATAGTGCCGCTTTTTACGACACTCAGGACCCTCTGGTTTACCATCAACACTTATCACGGCAGTTCACTTTGGATTTGCCATAAGTGGACATGAAAACGAGGGAAAAATTGGTGAGAGGAGTGGTTCATCCAGAGTTTGACATCGGAATTGCAAAGGAGTGTTTGGATGGCTGTCTTGTGGAGTTACGAACATCGAACCGTACGGACGCAGGTCGGTCGACTGGAAGTCGGGGAGCTCGGGAAAAAAGCAGGGCAACTGACGAAAGCAGTGAAAGTTTGAAGACGAAGTGTGGAACCAAGAAGACACAAGTTAGACGGGCACGTGAACAACCACACCGTAATCGTTGTTTTGTTTGTAATGGGGTGGGACACTTTGTCCGCCAGTGCCCTAACAGACGTTTTTCTTCTTGTTTTTCGGTGGTAACGGAGTTATCATGGGGGCGTTCCACGGGTAAAAGTGCCGATAAAGAGAGAGAACAAAAGGATCGCGGTAGTAGATACGGAGGCGGGAGCGTCAATTACAAGCAAGGTACTGGGAGTGCTCGTTAATCCCGGTGACTGGAATGTAGTCACGGTCGGAGAGGTGACGTTAAAGCTACTAGGGACGCAAGACGTTCAAATTCGGGTAGGTAGTGTCAGGCTACGACACGCAACTTGAAAGAGACGATACTAGGTGTCGATCTATTGCGTAAACTGAAGACAAACATAAACCTGGAAAGTAATGAGCTGCGTGTTGATGGTGCTGCCGTGGAATTCTGTCGCGTAGAGACGATGAAGTAATGCCGAGTGAGCAGGGTCGCTGCAGAATCCCTATCAGAATGTTCGTTTCCAGCCAGTGTGTTGATGAGTTCGCCCATCTATTCACTAATGCGGATGACCAGTACGGATTCTGTACATGGATGAAACATTCGATAGACCTTGCAACAGGAGCGGATTGCATATGAGTATATCTGAGGATACTATTCAGTTTGATTCCAGAAGTAAAAAGCAACCGAAAGAGATGGTAGAAAAAGGAATAGTTCAACTGAAAAGCAGCCCATTTTCGTCGCCGGTTCTGTTGACTAAGAGATCAGAGGGAACCTACCGATTTTGTGTCAGTCCCGGAGAACTGAATCGAGTGACAATCAAGGATGCTTTTTCGATGCCTCAAATTGGAGAGATTTTTGCACAAAGCCAAAATAATATCTTCCATAGACCCGCATTCCGGTTACTGACAACCGTCAATGACACAAGAGGACAAAGCAAAGACCGCCTTTTGTGTGAACGGATAGCAATACGAATTCCTTGGGATGTCGTTCGGTCTTTATAACATCCCGACCATCTTCAGACATCTCTTGCTTCATATTCGGCCACATAGTCCGTGTGGTCGGAGTGTTTTGGTTGTTTGTATTTCACGCACAATCCGATTGAAGCAACTGTACCGATCATCATTAGTCGTGAATAACCCGGCACGTTTATTGGCCCTGGACTGAAGTAAAGAAGCTTTGCAAATAGAGCTCTTAGCCGTGCGCCTTTGGTTGACGTTATTCTGTTGCTGTCCTATGGGTGTCAGGGAACCGAAATTAGTCGACTGTTTTTGAGGTCAATTACGACACCTGTCAAAGCCAGAAACTCAGTTTCATGGATCGTCTGCCTGCTTTCGGTACATCACGATTTGACTGTCAATAATCACCCACACATTCTTTCACACTATTATCCCGCAAGTTATGACCTCCAACTGTTCTGATAACCATAGACGTTGGTTCTACACCTTGTTCTCCCCTACCTGCAGTCAACGAAATAGCGTCTCCGTACCGACCAACTATTGTTCTGTCTTCATGTCAACCCCAACACATGTATGTACAGACTCCTTCTCAATAACTCTCATCACTAGTTGGTTCGCCCAATGAAGAGAACAGTCATGGATCACTTTCTTCTCAACTTTCTGCCAGTGTTTTCTCTACAACAACGAGCGACTTCCTCACTTGTCGTTCGTCCGTGGTGTTGTTCCCTGAACGGTTACCTTCTCCGTCGGCTGTTTCATTACCTCTGTCTGTATTGTTGTTAACGTCCATCGAGGCCACGGAAATGGCTTCCAATTCTCGCGTCTCTTTTACGAACCCATTAATATCCATCCACCGGGTAACATGAGCAATGCGGACTTGATCGTGAACAGCTATCGGGGGACCTTTGCTAAACTGCTCCACCGGCAACTGCTGTCTGATCTATTGATCCAGTTCGGGATTGTCCTGTTCAACATTTCCTGCAGAGTAGCAACGAACACGGAGAGCTTTGCTCCTTGTTCAAGCCGGGCCTCCTAGAGTTGCTACATCATTTCCTAGTGGTCAACCAGTCTGCGCTTCAATACTCACACGGTCGGTCTTGACTCCGATCATCCCGGCCACGTCTTCGAAGTCCTCCAAGAGCGTTCAAACATTGTAAACCCTCGAAAGGATACGCTGGTTCGTCCTCGATATAGTAGTGCGCTTGACAAGAAATCGGATTCTCCTCCTGGTAATAATTAACACGGAAAATCTCGGTCCCGAAAATACCGCGACTGTCCCCGTAATTTGCTCCCAAGACAAACCAAAAGACGCGTGCAAAAAACAGCTTTGTTCCGCCCAAAAACGTGTGCGACAAGGCGAAAAATACAAGGTATTTATATGGTGCGTAGTGACCTAAAAACATTCTCGAATCAGAAAATAGGACAGTTACCGAAAAAATAGTTAGGGTCACTAAGCCACCAATGAGCATAGCGGAATAAAGGTCGGACAGGTTACCTCTCGACCGTTCTGGACAGTTCCGCTCATTCTGATTGGATAAATCGTTTTTCTCGAGGACGGAGGTGGTTTTGGACGAAAAAAACGGACTTTTCAATAAATATCTCCATCTCCGAACGGCTTCGACCTGGGGATCTACATCCTTCAGTTCGCCACGGTGCCAATTGCGGTGACCCCAAAAGCAGTTTGATTCGGGAAGTTGTTTGTTACAAAACAGACATTACAAGCTATGTAGCAACCCACGCCCATGATCACAGACACTATTTTATACAGCTGATGTGTATCCATGTCGTTGACAGTAGTACATCGCCTGCATCTTACACACACACGTTTTTAATGATCGCTTCAAGCTCCCGATCCTCTTGACGTTTGGACCTGCCTCGTGGTTTTCGTGCTTTCGACTCCTGCCATGCTACCTACAGTATACACATACAAGCAAACCAACAGACGATTCACTTTATTGTATGCACAGTCATCCAGTCAGCTTTGTAAAATTAGATTCAGGATTCACTAAAACACTGATTAAGAAGAAATGAGACTATACAAAAACCTGTGTGGATCTTTGTCTCCGGGTGGACAAATATTAGGATAGATGTAATCATAGAAGTTGATCGTTGTTCCTCGGGAGTTTGTCAGCGAAACAGTTTCACAATTCCACGTGGGATTTCACGATAACATCAACAAAAATGTACACACGTAATGTTAACATATCGAGCTATACGTTTTATGATTCCGTTCTTTAGGAGACCCAGGGAGAGTAGTCCAACCAGTAGGAGAGTATACAAGCGTTAGGTAACCTTTAAATGGAGTATTGAGAGTTTGAGTATACGTTTGAACGAACCACGTACATATTTGTCTCCTTACGTCTATGTGAATATCATTGATATGGCCGGACTAGTTCGTTTTCGTTTGTCAGGTGTGCAAAATCATTGAATTCGGGCAAACGTGCTAATCCTCGTACTGGCGTTAACCTCATAACGGTTGATCGGAGTGCTCCTAACCGCGGTTGTAAGTGTGGTTTTCTTGGATGTTCCACTACAACCACCGAAATATTCATATTCTGACTGTTGTTTACAAGACTTGGGTTACTCGGTTAAAACTATCACAGTGGTTTGCTTCGATGTGGATTTTACGGAGTATACTAGTTGTCTTACTGATCGGTTCTAGCTTGCTTTTTTCAAACCAGGTTTGTGATGAACCGCATCCCATGTTAGTCAAACAATTGTTGGACGAGTGCGTAAAGGGACAGTTGAGTGCGGCACACAAAATTTTGCGACACCTCTGGACTCTGGGATATTCAGCTGAGGATATTCTGTCAATACTGTTCCGAGTGTTGAAAAATCACCCTATGGAAGAATACATTAAACTTGAATTTCTCAAGGTGAGTCATCTGATTGAAACTTGACTGCTTCTATACTCAAACGACAAATCCAACGGTTCCCCTAACAGGCCAGTCATTTTATGGAACTTATTCGGTCCGCGGAAGTGTATACAATTGCTGAATTTTGTAAGGCTGGATATTACCATATGTATGGACATAACTGGTCAATAAATGATTTGTCAGTGGTATAATTTACAACGTGTCAAGATGGAAGACAGTGTTAAGTACGTTTATATGAAAATTTCGTAACAGAATAAGTAATGTAACTTCTAACGTTGCAAATGAATTTTCTATCTGGACATCTTTCGACTGTCTTATTTGGACGGTTATTGATATCTTATAAACATTGAACACTTCAAGATTCTGATTGCCAAACACACGCAACTCTTAAGATTCAGATTAACTTTTCGGCTCATTCATCTCAAACAGAAGCAGTGTAGACATCATTTTAGCTCGTTGCCTATAGCTTATCAGTTGTCTTTATCGACTAGGACGTATATGCCCCCTTCGGATCGAGACTGGAATTGTGACTAAACTTTGAAATGTACTCATCCTATTGTATCTGGTGTCAGTTGAATGGAGCAACTGTGTTCACTTCATGCTCACTTCTCAAAAGCGCAAGGGTTGGCATTCAATTCTCGATCCGATTAAGAGTATACACAACTGATATCTTCTAACAAGTGTCTATATAGAATCGGTTTTTTTTAAAATTCCATGACTGAACAACCTCAGCTTGACCAATCCGATCAAAATATCGGTCTGTTGCTTCATAGTTGGGTGAATAAAGTATTATTGTCACGTGGAAACGATGAGTAGTGGACATACATGCCCGGTATAAATAACTCACAAAACGGTTTCTAATGATTTGTTCATGAAATGTTTTTTATATAATTTGTTCGATACGCGCATACTTCATATTATAACTTTTGATTTTAGGGTTCTCTTGTCAGTGCTTTTTGTGCACACTATTCTGTTGCGTGCCTCTTATCTATTACATTGACAGCTAGCATATGCCCCATCTAGTTGAACATGACGTGCCGCTTATGTCTGGCTTCAGAGACAACATTCTACTCTCAGGAGCGTACACTTCAGCATTCCTCATTTGTTATTCAAGGCCGCGTCCATTTGTACCTCATCATTGTATCAGATACAGCCACCGCCTTGGTTAACGGATCCAGCAGTGTTCTGATTAGATGAACCATCTTACCTGCGTTTATGCATCGCGCCACTAGATCTACAATTCATCAGATAGTAACTGGAACCTCTGTTTTACTGGCACGTTTTTTCTGCTACTAACAGGAAAAGCTTAATCAACCATGCGGATACTTTCGATAGCATCCCATTATATGAGTCTACTGGGCATCCCAGGGTTCGTTACACGCGTCGCGACAACTGTGCTGATTTTTTTAAACTGACAAGTCACCGTTGTTCAGGGGTCGGCTACAGGTGCGCTCACTGACGAGCTATGGGTGTGTTTCGTACAAGTAACCCGGATCGCCGAAATTTCGAACTTCGTACGAATCACAATCGGGCAACGGATATCACGCGGTCGTTTTGATATTGAAAGTGTGAAGCGCAGAAGAAAAAACGGATGGGAAACACACTGGACACAACTGCTAGTTGTAGCATACCTCTTTAAAACAACTGCTTCTACTCAGTGTTACTCCAGAGGTGGTTCGAACAGTACTAAGGAGAATACACGAGGTCTGGTTCCAACCATAAATATCTATTGTTATTGGCTATGCGGCTCTAACGCATGGTCGATTTAGCAGGAGATGAGTGACCCGACACGAAATGACCGTGCTCGACTGTAACGAATAAAAGATAGCCGATTACTATCCACCGATCCTACCTACCACTGATAGTAACATTAACTTTAATCACCTACTGGGTATCATTTGAGTTAATAACTCTCAGAAACATAATAAATGAAGTGGTTCACAAAAATGCATTATAAACTATCTGTTCATAATTTGCAACTTAGTCGACTGGTTTCTCTAAGGGACTAACGTTATACCATACACTCATTGTGTACTAGAGGACGATATAACGTAAAATGGAGTACTCACTTTATCCTGACTACCACGTGTGTCTGATCCCAATCAGCTTGGACACATTTGGAATTGATTGCATTCAACAGTGAGCCAACTTGGGGATTTTAGAAATTTATTCAAATCGGTAGATGTGCCCTGTAGAGAGATTTGTCTGCCATATATCAGACACTTGGGGAAATTTATCGCGGCCAAAGTACGAGTGTTCTGATATTAAACCGGGTACGTTGTAAGCTGCTCCTAGCGGCTACCACTTCCTGCCTCGCGACTCAGAGTCGGTGACTGGAGACGTTGGATGAGATGGCGGGTAATCGGGCTCAGTGTTCTGTGAAAATAAGTGCACTTAATGACGCGGGGCAGTGAAAGCTAATAACACCTTACTTTCACCTACAGCTCAGTTGTTTGTTTTCAAGGTGTAGGCACCTTGATGTTGAATGTTTGAATATAGACGTAGCTGTTTTTAGTAGTTAAGTCTCCTCTTTCCCTTTTCTGTTTTTTTTGCCTTCCTGGTCAGGGCTTGTTTTTACCATGGTTGTATGGCAGTTAAACGACAGTGTGAACCACTAATGTGTGGCTGTCTGATGATGGTGACGATGATGGGCAACCCGTAATCTGCCGCAGATGTGTAGAGAAATTGGCACCATGGTTGGTTTCCTTTGAAGTTTTCCAGCTGAGGCCTAAGGGGTGTTGTGTATTGTTGACTGTACACGCTGAAGGACGTGGTCACAGGCAGTGGTCATTGGCAGGAATGTTGTTATGCTTATAGCGGCCACTTTTAGCTGTCATTATTCGCACTTTAAAAGTGTTACAAAAATTCAAACAAGGTTGTTAAAATCACATACAGGGTAAGACTGAAAGAAATTCTATTTTTCTTGTTACTGTTTTACATCTTATTCCACTTTTCCAGTGTTGCCATCCTTAATTTTTTTTTCTAAAATGTGGTTGTCTCATGGTGGTGAGTCGATATTAGTTTTCCACTCAGCCCTGTGCAATTTTGAGCACAACGTGTTTTGATTTAAGTGGTTAAAAACGAAGAGGTCAGATTTTGGTTGACACTGCGTACTAAATCAACATATTATAGTGGAAGAAACCGCGCTAAAACCATGTCAATGTACGTCTGTTTGTCCCTGTATTTTTTTCAGGAAGTTGGCCTGGTACACCTCCGTGTGGCCGAAGGTTTGGGCACGCATTTACAGTTGGCAGGTTTGGTCGCGCGTTTGTGTAAAGTTGTTCTCCCTGGATCAGCTGTTTAAAAAAACACGGTGTAATTGGTCAGATTGTTTTTGTATCTCTATATAAATATCACGTTCTTCGTGTATTCTTTTTTGCTTAACTGTGATCGAAACAGAACACAACCACGGGGGAAATGATCAGGATATTTCGAAGCTGGTTTTCGTGGAATTTGTGCCGACTTTTTGTACCCTCCGATTAACTATGCGACCATTAGTCCCATTTAATCACTTCTGTGTCTCACGTGCCACTGATCCATATGCATCATAATGTTCGATGTTTTCAACGAATGATGAGGGACCGATCAAACCTGTATTTTTGGTATGAAGATCTGTCTTATGTGAGATCCTGATTATTCAATTTGTATCACAAGTGCAAAGACAGCAAGAAAGACTTTATGTAATTCATGATAGCTTTCCAGCAACCTTTACTAACAATAACTTCATCAGTTAAAATCTACCCTTCCATGAACTTACAACATTGTAGAAATGTAGGTGTGGTGTTAGTAATTATTGTTATTATTAGGCTGAATGATATAAGCGTCCTTCCTACAGTTTTCCAATGAAGCGCCGATAACGATCAAACCTGATTGAAACTCAAATGTAGGATGAAACCACTGTCCAAGCATTCCTGAAAAGAAATCACAACACATGTTCGGACAACGTAATTTTCACTAATCGTCATCAGTGATATTATCTTCAGTTAATGTGTTGATATCTCGGAGCCGCGTACCACAGTTATCGGAAGATGTTCCAGTGAAAATCATGCGCAGAAATATCCGTTAGCTGTGTCTATGAGAAGGCCGGGCTTTAGCGCGGCGGCATGCGTAATTTGACGATGAAGTAAACGGGATGGTGTTAAGGCAATGCAGAAAGTTTCCATACCGGCCACCTCAGTGGATAAGGGTCTGACAAGCCACAGCCACTTGTTCCTCGGAACTGACCACTGAAGTTAAACACCCTATTTCTGGGACTCACTGCAGCCCACCGTCAGCCGAATGTTGTCAAACAAACGAGGTCAGGTCCATTAGGCGGAAGGGGTACAAACTTCACTAGTGACTCAACATACGGGTTCACGTTCAACACAGAATTATTTTACACCGCAGTAGACGAACCGGAAGTACTTCCAGGTCAATTCAACTTATACCATACTAACGTGATGTATAGGTCGCAACCTAATAGCCTCCTCATTTTGCATCGGGGTGGGTTACTTGTAGGCAACGTGGTTGTAACGTCGGTCGCGCAGAGCTCCGTTAGTCACATGCAAGTCAGGTGTCTTCAGCACTGATGTTTCCTACCGGCTTCTCATTGAGTCGCGCGTAAGCCTCCAACCAAAGAGGCCAACCGATCCACGCAAGGTTTACGAGGCCATAACTCAAGACTCCAGAATGGGTGGTTGACACTGTTACACGTAATATAACGTCAAGTTGTTCTCTCGGTTGTTTTAACTTAATACAAAGAAAATCACAATTAGCCAAGTGGACGGAAATACTGGTGATACCTACTGAGTTGCTCATCCAACTCGGCTAGTATACACAAGCCGGACTCAGCCCTTGAGCCAACACGACATCCGTATCCCATTAGAATGGAGCATGGTCTAGACTTACTATGAGAACCGTTTCCGCGAATTTTGGCCGTTCCCCCACGACGACGTCCGTCAGTTGCCTATTTTTGATAATCAGTGAGAAGCAGAGTTCGTATACGGTGAACACACCAGTCTACAGTACGTCCCGGCGTGATCACTTTTTTATCTGCATCCCGAGTTTAGTACGTTACAAATGTACATCCCTAACCGATGGATATAGTCCAAAAAATCGAGCCAGAATCTTAACACCAAGGTGAAATCTCCTTCAGTTCAAAAGGTCAACTCAGTTTCGTATATGAGTGCATGCGTTCGTCAAATTTTAGGCCAGAACAACTAAACAGCACGACGTCAACGCTTCGTGTAATGAAGATTTCAGATGACTACTCAAGAGCAGAACACCCCTCATCGATCACTTCATAAAGAAAACAGCGATAATTCTGTGAACAACGCCTTTCACCCACGTTTGGCTGCTCCCATAAGGAAGAAATACAGTCCTGACGGCCAAGATCGACTGATTGGGCGATGCTGAGTCTCGTCTAGATAGTCAGTCTGGCTGATATCACAGTGCGGTCGTTTGGCTCCTAACTTTACTGGGCGACGATCTCACTGACCACAATAGTCGGTCACCGAGAAACTGATCACGCTTGTAGTATAGTATGCATACCAACCTAACCAAACAGTTCGTAAATCCATAATTTGTACAAAGACATGTTTGATGATACATTGCTTAAAATACTATCGTTATCAACTACGTTTTGTTGTCCACCTCGTAAGGATGACCAATTTGAGATTGAAGTCCGACTCGAGAAACTATTTAACCATAGGCTCCACTTGATTGTCTCATCCAATACCAATTTAGAGCAATTCACATCTGAATTGGTCTTTAATTCAGAGGACAACGTGCTAGTCACAGGTCCCACTTCACGTCCAGCCCACAAACAGACAACGTAAATAAACTAAAGAAGCACAAACGACAACCACAGCAAACAACTACCGGAAAAAACAGAGAGTGCGAATCGCATGCGGCACCAACGTGAGAAAACTGTGGCCAAGTTTGCATCCCGGACATTCTCACAGTTATGGCAACTCATCTATTTTCCATACAAGTTATTCAGACAAAACTTAGCCTACAACCTTCTAATGGTAGTTGCACGTTCATGGCAAAAATAGTCGTTGCCGGTTTGCTGATAGAAAAAGCATTACTGGAAGATGGATGGATGGCTGTCTAACCTTGTTCCAAGGTGTCGCAGGACGAACCGCAAAATTCGAACGGCCCGTTTCTAACACTCACTTGACAATCTAGTCAACTGTAGTCTCGCATTCACACCAACTCGGCCTGTCTAACTCACACACGTGGGACGGGATTACGTACAAAAACAGATTTCGCCGTCTTCCATCAATTCACTCCGCCTTCTCAAGCGGACGTCAGAAACAGGTCATTTTAATCTTTGTGGATGTCTTCATGCACAAACATAATCACAACACAATATGGAGGTGAGCTAGACAAAACCATTCATCCACACACTTTCCGATACGTTGCAACTCTATTTGATGTTCAGTCCACGCTGGTACACTTCCAACATGACGGTGGAACTGTCCAAAATGGGTTCAACACCGTCGCAGGAGTGCATGCGAGCGGTTGGACGGATAGGATTAAAACTATCGCAAACTCACCCGCGACAATAGTCCTGTACAACCAAAACACCGACACAAGCGTCATTGCCCGATGGATATACAGTTATTGACAATCAGCGGTAACACCAGTAGCAGTATGCAGTCGGCACACACCACCGGTAATCTGAAGAACTACAAACTATCGCAAAAGCCAGTTGGCGACGTTATGACACGGCGCTTATTAACCCCATCAAAATAGTTTACTCTCATTGACAAATTGAGACACGCGGGCCTCCCGATCACTGCTAACTTAGATACTTCACGGATAAAATCACCGGTAAACGGCGATTACAACAGCTTAGCTCTTTATATCATCATCAACAGCAGCGCACCAACGGTCGATACCAGTGCTTAGCTACCATACAACGATGAGAAGAGAAAGCAAGTTATAGGTTATAAGCAAAAGAAGTAGGCGTCGAATCCAATTTCTAACGGACGCGGCGTCGCGAAGAGACCGAACCTTGGACAGTAGCAGAGCACTC
>LOND01003233.1:0-22262 GCA_014220965.1 Paragonimus kellicotti | reverse complement strand
CCTGCTGACTGGATGCAATGTGAAGTAATACCGCTCCGTAAATGCAATGCGCGTAACAGGGTCCCCAAGTACACACCCCTTTCTCTTCTCAGCGTCTATTCGAAAGTAGTGAAAAGCGTTGTCGACGACACCCTACAAAAGAACTAGTCACCCCTCAGCAGTAGGGTTTCAGTCAAGGCCACTCGTGCGTTACCAACCTAGTAAACTGTCACGAGCAGTGGACTAAATTAGTTAGTTCTAGAGGTTGAATGAATGTTATCCTTCTGGATCTCTCAGCAGCCTCTGAAAGAGTATAACACAGCACAGTGCTTTCCAAACTACAGTCGTACGGAATTGGAGGGGAACTGCTGTGCTGGTTAGGAGCGTACCTGAGTGGGCGCACCTTCTCTGTCCTTGTTAATGGCGTTACAAATCAACAAATGTTTACATTATAAGAAAACATGAAGTCTGCTGACAAAAGAATGCATAATCAGAGAGAGATGGGTTGCGGTTTACGAAAGTTTGATGCACACACCAGTAAGAGAAATAGTTCGCTCATTCCACAGATTCTGTTCAAAAGATGAGAAGTTACACTAATTTTTCTTATACGAGGTTACTTGATAGACAATGAAAATGCATGCAAGCGGAATGGCAATGAATTTGAACACGGTGAGAAGTTTGCGGGTCTCTGAGCCAAAATTTGTGGACAAACAATCAAGTTTGTTAATGGGAAACTCCGTGCATGAGCGCGCTACCGGAACTCCGTGTCTTTTGGCATTTGTGATGGCCACGTATACAGCTGAAACCCCTAGATCTCCGTTAGAAAGAAGAAATGGTTTAGCTAAATGTTTTAATCTGGAATAAAAATGCCCCCGTAAAACAGTCAAAGGTAAATGAACACCTTTATTGAACTGGCCAGAAGAGCTTACATATTGTGTAGTTATTGGTTGGCGCAGTGCACTGAATCGAAAGGAGCAATAAACAGCGACAGGTAGAAGCGTTTATTGAAATGACGCGCGACTGGCGTGTTAATGGAATAGTACCGGGGACACAAAATAGGGAACCAGCATAATCGCGCGCCATCGTTCAAATTGACAATAGGTGCGAGGCACACTGTGAGCGACTGCTACGTTTGGAAGTTGTTACGACAAGTGATCTATCGGAAACTATACAACCAATATCTGTTTAAGTCAGAAGACTGTCTTGGTTGGCTCGTGATGATTTTGTGATAAATGACGTCAAGCTAGGACGGACAAGAGTAAGAATAAACGGTCAGATTTATACTTAGCGGAAGATAGTTCGCGGACACGTAGCGTCGAGTGGTAATGAAAGAACCTGGTGAAATCCACAGGGCAAGTAGGCAACGAACAGAAGGAGCACCTCAGTCAAACGAGGGAAGAAAGAATGAGATATAAACATGCTAACAGGGGCTGCCTAGTGGTGATACTGGGAGAACCCATTATGTAATTGATATAATTGGCCTGAGCCTTTTTGATAGTTATCGCAGTTTCGATACTCCGAGAAAGAACGACAAGAATGAACGGAAGACTAAAAGCAGTACCTCACATGAAAACCAGAGTTCCATAATCGAAACCCAAAACACATAACTTAGGACCCCAAACAAGTAGGGAAGAAAGTGGCCTCCAATCGAGCTATATCTGCTGTTCAGTTCGAAGGCTGGACACTAGTACTCAGCAGCTGAGTTTGTAACATGCAAGCCAGCCGCTTCTGTTCTGATTGTCCGTCGCACTTACGGACCGATTTTGGGGCAACGTGGAGACACCGGGGGACAGCGTTCTTCCGAAGGAGGGGTTCCAACAACAATCCTGTAAAAGGAAACAATACACAAACATGAGCCAAAGGCCCAGTAAGCCATGCACACGACTTACACAAACGGAAACTAAAACGGCGTCAACAACACAGCAGCACGTCCCGTCACACAATTCAAATTCAACTTGTGCGCGCTTGCTGGTTTCGACCACACGTTACACTTTATAGGTTCTGAGTGACCTTGGGGCTAGGCCACTCAACAGACCAATAAAAGACGGGCACCAAACTGCAGTTTCGAAGAAAATAGCGTGTCATAAGACTTAGTGGGCACCGGATGGTGACTACGTATGATAGTCCAGTTCGCAATTTCGGGCTTAAAAACTGGGAACTTTTAATATAGTTTTGTTGCTACTTCCACCAGTCATTAATGAATGCGTTCATGGCCACGGAAACTTGCGTGTACCGGGGACACAAAGTAGGAACCAGGATAGTCGCGCACCATCATTCAAATTGACAATAGGTGCGAGGCACACTGTGAGCGACTGCTACGTTTGGAAGTTGTTACGACAAGTGATCTATCGGAAACTATACAACCAATATCTGTTTAAGTCAGAAGACTGTCTTGGTTGGCTCGTGATGATTTTGTGATAAATGACGTCAAGCTAGGACGGACAAGAGTAAGAATAAACGCACGGTCAGATTTATACTTAGCGGAAGATAGTTCGCGGACACGTAGCGTCGAGTGGTAATGAAAGAACCTGGTGAAATCCACAGGGCAAGTAGGCAACAAATAGAAGGAAAACCTCAGTCAAACGAGGGAAGAAAGTGGTCTCCAATCGAACTATATTTTGCTGTTCAGGTCGAAGGCTGAACATTGGTATTCAGCAGCCCGATCAAAGGCAGTCCTCAGTTTTCTATTGAACATGCATTCTGCCGGCGACTTGCCATCTGGGACGTTCGGATTTGGGGTTGTTCGGTAATTGGTCAAGAAGGTCTGTAAAACATGACTTGGGGGACCTTCTCCTCTGGCCTTCAACAACGCTCGCTTCAAGGTGTCGACAAACCTTTCAGCTTGTCCGTTCGACTGAGGATGGTAAACTGGGATCGCATGTGTTGGATGCCTAGCCGTTGACAGTAGTTTTCAAAGATGGCAGAGGTGAACTGAGAACCGTTCGTCAACGACCAATGTCTCTGGCCTGACTGTTCACGTTTCCCGCTTATTCTTACTGTAAAAAATAGTTTCTTTTGAGGAAGGAGGCAGCTTTGGGTGGAAAAGCGAACTCCCGAACAGGATGTACTGTTGTCTGAGCAATTTCAGCGCAGGTCTACGAAGCGAGTAATAGGACCTTAGGTAAATAAGTTATCAGGGCGGACTTAAAGGTTCGAAGCCGCTAAACCTAGAGTTTCGACGGGAAGGTGGAGAGACCACAATAGCCTACAAAATATAATCCAATTTCAGATACCTCTGCTCATCCATCCTAATCAGAACTGAACACACAAGTGCGAAGGGGAATAGTTTCCGTTTTCAGCTCCAGCACTAAATTCCGCTCGATAAGCCTCATTTGTTTGCACTCCGATGAGTCCCTCCTTGGAACAACCTGTCGGGAGAGGTCGTTTCAGCTCCGACTGTTGATGATTTCAAAATGGAGTTAGGAAAATTTCACGGGGAACATTTGATATTTTCAGCTCCTCGTGCTCCGACAACCGAACGCCGACAATATTATCATGAACTTTTCAAATACAGGCAGACGTCTGTTATTCCAGCCGACACTGTGGAGTTCAGTGCGGAAATCGCACTATTTGTACGACTCATTTTTTTCGATCTAGTAGTGACTGCCAGGGACATCCAGTCTTCATATGTAGTTAAGGTGAACTCTGTCGGTGAATTGAAACACATGCTTGAAAAGCACTTGTCTACAACGTTTCCAGACGTTTTTGAAGTAGACGAAGCGGGCGGCGTAGAATGATATACTTTTGTTTCGTCACAATCACTGCGCGTTTCAATATTCTTGTTTCCGTTTTTATGCACGATTCTTATGCAACCAATTTCATCGTAGGCATTTTGTCGTGATCGTTTTACCTTCGTTTTCAAATTCCCAGTCCTAACATTCGTGACTTTACAGCCTGTTACACAGACTTACTGGTATGCTCACTGGGACCTTTCATAAGATTGGGGTACTGACTCCTCCATCGCAGTCCACAATAGTAATAATAATAATATATATTCGTGAGAGACACGCTCGGATGTGCGCGATCATGACAGATAATTACAGGCGTTACAAATCAACAAATGTTTACATTATAAGACAAACATGAAGTCTGCTGACAAAAGAATGCATAATCAGAGAGAGATGGGTTGCGGTTTACGAAAGTTTGACGAAAGTTTGACACTATTTTTTCTTATACGAGGTTACTTGATAGACAATGAAAATGCATGCAAGCGGATGGCAATGAATTTGAACACGGTGAGAAGTTTGCGGGTCTCTGAGCCAAAATTTGTGGACAAACAATCAAGTTTGTTAATGGGAAACTCCGTGCATGAGCGCGCTACCGGAACTCCGTGTCTTTTGGCATTTGTGATGGCCACGTATACAGCTGAAACCCCTAGATCTCCGTTAGAAAGAAGAAATGGTTTAGCTAAATGTTTTAATCTGGAATAAAAATGCCCCCGTAAAACAGTCAAAGGTAAATGAACACCTTTATTGAACTGGCCAGAAGAGCTTACATATTGTGTAGTTATTGGTTGGCGCAGTGCACTGAATCGAAAGGAGCAATAAACAGCGACAGGTAGAAGCGTTTATTGAAATGACGCGCGACTGGCGTGTTAATGGAATAGTACCGGGGACACAAAAGTAGGGAACCAGCATAATCGCGCGCCATCGTTCAAATTGACAATAGGTGCGAGGCACACTGTGAGCGACTGCTACGTTTGGAAGTTGTTACGACAAGTGATCTATCGGAAACTATACAACCAATATCTGTTTAAGTCAGAAGACTGTCTTGGTTGGCTCGTGATGATTTTGTGATAAATGACGTCAAGCTAGGACGGACAAGAGTAAGAATAAACGGTCAGATTTATACTTAGCGGAAGATAGTTCGCGGACACGTAGCGTCGAGTGGTAATGAAAGAACCTGGTGAAATCCACAGGGCAAGTAGGCAACGAACAGAAGGAGCACCTCAGTCAAACGAGGGAAGAAAGAATGAGATATAAACATGCTAACAGGGGCTGCCTAGTGGTGATACTGGGAGAACCCATTATGTAATTGATATAATTGGCCTGAGCCTTTTTGATAGTTATCGCAGTTTCGATACTCCGAGAAAGAACGACAAGAATGAACGGAAGACTAAAAGCAGTACCTCACATGAAAACCAGAGTTCCATAATCGAAACCCAAAACACATAACTTAGGACCCCAAACAAGTAGGGAAGAAAGTGGCCTCCAATCGAGCTATATCTGCTGTTCAGTTCGAAGGCTGGACACTAGTACTCAGCAGCTGAGTTTCGTAACATGCAAGCCAGCCGCTTCTATTCTGATTGTCCGTCGCACTTACGGACCGATTTTGGGGCAACGTGGAGACACCGGGGACAGCGTTCTTCCGAAGGGGGTTCCAACAACAATCCTGTAAAAGGAAACAATACAGACAAGCATGAGCCAAAGGCCCAGTAAGCCATGCACACGACTTACACAAACGGAAACTAAAACGGCGTCAACACACAGCAGCACGTCCCGTCACACAACTCAAATTCAACTTGTGCGCGCTTGCTGGTTTCGACCACACGTTACACTTTATAGGTTCTGAGTGACCTTGGGGCTAGGCCACTCAACAGACCAATAAAAGACGGGCACCAAACTGCAGTTTCGAAGAAAATAGCGTGTCATAAGACTTAGTGGGCACCGGATGGTGACTACGTATGATAGTCCAGTTCGCAATTTCGGGCTTAAAAACTGGGAACTTTTAATATAGTTTTGTTGCTACTTCCACCAGTCATTAATGAATGCGTTCATGGCCACGGAAACTTGCGTCTTATTATTAATCCAGAAAGCCTCTCTGGACTTATATCATTGGATTGAGAGGGGCAACACGGAGTGCCACTGATCTTCGTTTATTGAGAGCTCACACATTCTGACGCGGTGACTGCTGACATTTTGTCAGACTTCTACAATCCTTAATTGTCGTAGGCACCTTGGACTCGTCAAGTTCGAAATTCCGTTCGGATGAACGGCAAGAACTTTGCAGACTACTCGTCTGCTGCTGTTCTAGGGCAGCTTGTCACTCGAAGAAATGTATAGTGGTCATCAAACCACCGCTGGGGCACAGTGACCACATGCTACTAGCTTTCGATTTTATCTGTTACTGGCTCCAAAATGCCGCAACAAGGACTTCATCCAGAAATTTCCAGATGGCTGACTTCGGCGCACTAAAAACATTCTTGAGTACACTCAATCTTGTGTCTGATTCTGTAAATTCGAACTACCTTACGTTTAAAGCCGCCATTCACGAGGCCGATGAGGCATTTATTCCTCGTAAACTATGGAAGTTCTCCTCTCGCTCACCGCTTCCGCGGAACATACGTCGTCTTCTTGATCTACGTTCCCGTCTATTCTCTAAGCAAAAGCTGACGGGCAAGCCGGAGGATCTAAACGCCTTCCGCTCCGTACGAAACAGGTGCAAGCGGGAAATCCGTCAACACACCCAACGGATACAGTCAAAGATCCTACTAGTAGCCCGCGAGAATAAGAATTTTCTCTTCAAGTACATGCGCCGCCAGAGAAAAACTAAGCCCTCGGCGCTTTCTCTGCGGCTTCCCGACGGGGAAACCTCCTCCAACCCCCAGGTGGTTGCTGAGACGTTCAGAGAATACTATTCAGCAGTTTACAATGTGGTCCCGCCAAACTGGCATCCGATTCTCCCGCGGAGAAATTTCCAATGCCCACTCCTAACAGCTGAATTCTCTGTGCTCGACGTTCAGGATCTCTTGCTTAAGATCAATCCTTATAGTGCAATGGGACCAGACGGGATCCATCCTCGGATCCTCAAAGAAGCGGCCCTTGGTTTGGCGATGCCCCTCCATGGTCTGTTTAAACAGACACTTCGGACCAGCACTCTTCCGGAGGCATGGAAAGAGGCCATTGTCACACCTATTTTTAAGGCAGGCGATCGTCACTCCCCTGCTAGTTACCGGCCGATCAGCCTTACCAGCATCCCGTGCAAGGTAATGGAACGTCTTTTAAAACGCGCCATACTTAGGCACTTCTCCAATAACCTTTTCTCCTCTACCCAGCATGGCTTTCTTCCCGACCGGTCATGCATAACGAATATGCTAATCTTTATGGATAGCCTGACAGACGCCAAAGACAATGGCCATATCTCGGATGCTATCTTCTTCGACTTTGCCAAAGCCTTTGACCGTGTCCCACACGGTCCCCTTGTACATAAACTAGAGGCTTATGGCATCCAAGGTGAGGTTCTCCGCTGGATTGCATCCTTTCTTGGCAACAGGACTTTCAGAGTAAAAACCGGATCGGACCTTTCTCTCCTTGTCCGATCTCCGCTGGAGTTCCTCAAGGATCCGTACTCGGTCCGTTATTGTTTTTAATATATATCAACGATCTTCCTGATCTTATTTCTAGCAACGCCCTCCTTTATGCTGATGACTTAAAAATCTGGAATGCTTGTGATCCCAGTGCATTACAGATTGACCTTGACCGTATTAAGTGCTGGTCAGATGACTGGAGTCTCCTAAACGACAGCAAGTGTGCGCATATGTCGCTCGGAGGAGACTCCGGGAACCTATTCGTGATACATGGTGCACAAAGTGTAATAGATATCGCGAAAGTAGACCTCAAAAAAGACCTAGGGATTTGGCTGTCGACCGGTTTATCTTTTTCTTATCACCATCAGATGGCCGCAAAAAAGGGATTTAGGACTCTTGGGATGATAAAAAGAGCCTTCATTTAACTAAGTCGGCCTTGACAGCGTGCACCCTTCATGCCCCATACTCTGTGTGCAACCTTTTTGGAGGCGTTCATGTCCTATTTGATATAGGGTGGCCAAGCTTATACACAATATCGCGAGTGGGGGCGATGTGGTCGAGTACAGTAGAGTAGATACCGCTGGACATGGGTTAAGTGATCGTAGATTTTGGCTGATATAACGCTCACCATGCATTGTTCTGCGGGCGCGGCGCACTGAGGAATGGAGTAAACGTACTATTGTTCGAATACCCAGGCCTCATTTGCTGTTTGTTAGCTAGTTCGGTTGTTTGTCCGTGTGCATACCTTCGACACCTGGTTGTCGATTGCACAGCAATGGCAAGGATAAGGCCTTTTAGAACATTCCGCAAAAAGTCCCACTTTAATATCCCTTCGCAGATTTCAAGAATGTCCTCCTGTAAAGCGTCCAAGTCCGTCGCACTTCCATCCAGCTTCACATCAACCACGTACAGGTAACACGAACTGACTAGGTTATTGTTCAAGCAGTTCTATGCTTACCAGGAAAAGTAGACGGCCGGTGATTGAAGTACATCACTGAAGGATACCACTTAAGGAAGAACCTTCATGAGACAGTGCGGCTTTTACTCTCACCCTACACGACTTCCAACTAGAAACGTCTGGATCCACCTACAGATTCTAGGGGATATTCCAGCTTCTCGTAGCTTCCAGCCCAATAGCCTAGGGTTGACAGCATCGAATGTTTTCTTGGAATCTGGAAAATATACCTTGATCACCGCACCTCTGTTCGGTCTGTCCATGAACGTGTCTACTATCCTAAGCAGGTCTGTAAGACAAGAACTTTTCTTCGGAAATCCTTGTTGAGGATATGTTAAAAGTGTACGCTCACAGAGGACTTCACAGATCCTCTCTTGTAAAATGCGATTCAGAAATTTTGCTGGCGACAGTAGTCTGATTTACTGGTCGACAACTTCCGACAACTGGTAGCTGACCATCTTTGAAGATGGGAATTGCGATCACTTTTCTCCGGTTACCCACAACTACCCCAGTTTTTGATGCAGGATAGAACACGTGAACAGAAGGCGACGCCGGACAATTTGGTCAGAGTCTTCAGGACGGCCGTGTGAATGCGGTCAAGTCTTGCGGACTATGCACTGTTCAGCAGGATTAATCGCTCTCTCAGCTTCGTGGGGCGTAATGCCTTTATCCGGCACTTCCACACCCATGATGTAAGGGGGGAATCGACTACTCCATTTTCGAATCTGTGGGATAGACGCGTCCGCGATCTTGCCAAGCGATCCCAATTTCCTTTCTAGGGATTGACATGGAGTGAGCATGGCTGCAAAACCTCTTGAAGTTCTTTTCAATATCACGCGTTTTGGTTGAGCCCTAGACCGGACGAACATTCCTTGCCACCTTGATTGATCCGTTTCTGTCTTCTTGTTATCACGAAGCTCTTAAACCCTTCTTGCCCAGTATATGCCTTCCAACCCACATGCTCACGTCGGAACGTTCTGTTGACCAGTGAGTGAACTCATGACATTCACCTCTTTCTTTCGACTTTTTCTGAGAGACGCTCCTATACGTAAGATCTCCAAGGTTGTGAACAAAGTTGAACCACAAACTATCGGCGTACTCTATGGAGACTGTTGGGTTCTAGGTTATTCTATCAGCTTTCAGCGTCAGCTGTTTTGTGGTCAATTTGGTGAAACGGTCGCATTTTATTTGAGCGAGAACTGAATCGTCATGTGATCACTCTCCCCAGTGGTGCTGCAGGCAAACACGTTTGTGATGTCTCTGTTATGTTAAAGCTGTCCGACCAGGTCGGGAATCTTGTGACCACACTAAGGTGTTGTGTTAGTGTGAAAACGTTGGCAAGGTTGAAGAACCTGTGAACAAGGACTTTACAACTAACGGATTCCGATAGCCAGTTCACCTTAGAAGCATTACCATCATCCAGGACATACGGACGATAGGCTGATCAGCAAGCCTACCGGAATGAATTCAGCAATGTTTCGTCTCGCGCTGATGTTGTACCCAGATCTCTATACACCACGAAGACCATCAGTGGGGGTCGACATGAAGAAGGCTGGTGGCGGCTGGACTACCCACGCCTCTGCACCAACAGTTCTTGGAATGTCTGCCTTATGGGAATTCTGATAAGTAAAGGACAATAATCTCTGATGGTTTCACCACGGCAATTGCGATGCCACTGGAACCCACGCGTTTAACTTCCTAAATCTGTTTCATATTTGGGTGCTGTTTCTGTGAGCAAGTAAATGCCCGCGGAGTCTATAGCTCGTCCCTCTTACGAGGCAGGCTGCACACATTCTGCCAGCAAGCCCTTTATCTCCTACAATCTGGCTTCCTGACTACTCCACAGTTAGGTTAAGCTCGGCCAAATTCGGATCACAGGACTTGAGACTATTAGTCGGATGATGTCCACCTTTTCGCGTTCAGCCTATTGCGATGAATGAAGATGGAAAACTTTTTTTCACCACTGCTTCGATATGGTACTGTCCAAGGTTCGTGGTTACACTTTGTGATCCACGTTTGTGGGTTTCGTATACACCGTTTTGTTGACATCACTTGTACCTTCGTTTGAAGACATCATCAATTTTTTTAATTTCGGCTGACAACAACAGTAAACGGCAGTTTCAGCGCATCACCTCTGTTTTCTTCTTTCGAGTAGATTTTTGGCTGACGAATAACTTACACGCTGACACTTCTGGTTTCTTGTATCCGTCAGCCTTCGTGCAATCAAGGCTGCGTCATCTTAGGCCTCGTATGGAGTTGCTTATCCGCCGCTGCCCAAATATGCCTTCCGGCTGTCTTTCTTTTGGTGTGGTGAGGGTTTCCACTCAACGGGCCTCGACTTGTCAGTGAGTTGTTCTAGCTTATAAATACATCTTCCCTCTTCTCATTTGCGCGCATACCTTTTGCTCTCGTCCGTTGCCGTCACAATCCTTCGCTGGTGTTATCATTTTTTTCTGTCACTGTCATCATTGGGCTGATAAGCCACTACAGTATTTTTGAGGAGATGTAATTGATCATTAAAGAGGAGGGCTGGTTTCCGGACGTAGTTATTCGAGCGTCTGAGAGCTAATCTTACAGCTATGTTTCTGTGGGTACGGCTGGTGTCGGAGGATATTAAACAACCCAATGTCCTAATTCTTCTTGTTCTTCTGGACATCCGATGAAATTTGGTGTACACTGCCATCCCATGCATTCCGTTACCGGTCACGCCATCAAACTCGCCACGTAGTTGGAAACGTCGCAATGTTGGATTATCTGAGCAAGGATTAGCGAAATGATTGTGTTGACAGAGGTTGAGGACTGAGCGGCATCCTGGACCAAGGCAGAGTCATGTTTTAGGCTGAATGGTAAATAATCACCAGTGGTGAGGTTGTGAAGATTAACGGACCAGTTTAATAGGATGCGACTGAGCAGCCGTATGTTAAAGTTGACGTCGTTTAGGGGATGGGTACCGCAGACAAGTACGAAGCACCTGAAGTGATCTTCCGTGAAAGAGTTGGCACTCACGACCCAACCTGCCAGCATAGGTGAGTGGTCATCAGAGTCTCCTCTGGTTAACTTGAGGTAGTGGTGCCACGAGCTGGATTGAAGCGAATGGTCGCCGAATATCTGCGACAAGGCATTAACCGCCTCGTTGACGCTGACGTCACGTTGTCTCTTGGACAGGAGGAAACTAACATCGCTCGTAATCCGCAAGGCCAATTATGCGAAAGAGAAGCCGGACCATCCATGAATCGCCCCGACTGGCGAAGTCGATATGAAACAGGAACTCGTACCGACGTAAAAAAAGAGCCGAAAGCCTTGCTTGCGTGCGCGTCGCGGGCAACACTAGGGAAAGAAAGGTTGCCACTCTCAACCGATTGCGCATCCCCACATTATGCGGGTTGGCCCAGACTTGTATTGGACGATCCGTAAACTCCATCTGCGGCTACATTAACAGCGTAACCTAAGCACCGTCTAGAGTCAATAATTAGAAAAGGTGACTATCGCCAACTGTTACGACGTTCGGTTTTCTTTTGAGCGTTGGATCATTTTTGCGGGTGCAATGATTAGTTGAAGAATGTTGAAGAATGGCCCAACGCTTCACTATGTTCTTTGAATAAACCAGCGAACACTTGTTTGCGATGGCTCAATTCTGTTTCACCATACCCTCTCACCAAGCGGTGTATATTCAATAATGTTGCTGTACGGGCACACTGGCTTTTTTGGTTTTTCAGGATTATTTCCATCCATGGTGAGAATTCAGTTTTATCGTGTATATATCAATTAGTGCTGTGGTAAATCCGGTTATAACGAACGCCCTCTCATAAACCGCTTCGACGATGAATTACCGATTTGAAAGTCTTGCACGAAGACGGTGTTATGCTGGGACGCCTGATGTTGTAAAACGTGCTCACGTTGGATCACATTTACCGCGCGAAAGTACGATTGGTTTTGCGGTTGGCAACTGGTGGGAGGATAAAATGATGTGGAATAATATGTAGCTTACCAAGCTGTTGTTGTAAGTTGATCGTACACACCGTCAGCAGAGGAAAATGACCTGAATTAGTTCGAATTGAACATGAAGCGCATCCGCCCCAAGTACTCGGAAATATCGTTTGAATACTTTTGTTGATGAGGGAAGCTCTACATTACGAATAAAATACCAGCACGATCATTCAGACCGGGCAAAGCGTCCACTATTAGATCACTTATCATCAGCTCTTTACTGGTGAGCACAGTCAAAACTAGAAGGACCACAGCCTTAAGTTACACGTTCGATACGGACTCTACCTCCTGATGTGGCCAGAAACTTGGCTAGCCTTGCGCCAATAGACCCTTTGCAGTAACAAGTTTGGAGGTCAATTTGTGACAGTAATTTCAACCAGTATTACGGTGGAGACATTTGCGCTGGAATAAGATTGCTTCCTCACCCTGAGAGCGGGAACAGGGTAGGCGATATTGTCGCGACGTCTAACTTACTGTTGAAGCCGGCTAATGGAGTAGTGCAGCCAGCTGAGTTTGTAACGGCTGACAGCCTTGAACGAAACAGAAAATTGGCTCGGAGAGCGTTGCGGGCACTCACTGTTTTATCGTTCCGAAAGAATAGCATGTTCGCTTAACCGAACTCCAGAACAAGGTGGTGTTGTTAAGTCCGCAATGCCTTAACCGCAGTGATTAATAAGCTTTTAGGGACTCAAAATGCGCTGAGACTTGCTGATTTAATCGTTAAGCCTTGGGAACTGGTAGAAGCAAATTTGGTACGTTCCCTTCTAAATGAGCGCAGGTTGCAGGATTCTGGGATTAAGCGGGATTTCAAAACAGCCTTAAGCATATTAAAGGGGTTAACACGGGTTGTAACGATCCACGTCTGATCGTTGAGTTACGCGTAGCCCAAAAACGGATCCCCAAATTGAAAACAAGATTGGATCCAACAATTTCTACGGTACTATTAAAGAAATGCATCAATAATTACAAAAAGCAAACCTCAATCGTTCGCGACGATAATCTCGTCCAGCAAAATCAACAGTTTCTCAACAGGACCAGCAAGGTCAAAGGTCAGCCGTCACGCCAGTAAGCCAGGACAAGAATGGCTACTCGCGCCAAGGACATTTAATGACACATTAGTTCAATAAACAAAACGGGGTGGGTGAGGTAGTGGGAACAAGTGTCAGGTTAGTGGGAAAATAGGGAATGCAAACGATGGGGACGAATTTTCTCAGTTCATGGATCAACAAATTTACACGGCTGTGATTGAGTCGAGGCGAACGTGTTTTGGGGACAGGATTTCCACCCAGGAAACCACTGAACCAACAAGTTAGTTGACCAGTACTTAACTCAACGCGTTAGTGTTTAGCACCACCAGGCTGAAAGTTACCACCTCATGAGATCTGATAGCGTCGGCGAAGTAAACGCTGAAGCAGTTGCGCAGCCTCTGTCAGAACTGCCGATGAACTTCGTGTGCTGCGATAAAGCTTCACCTGAGGCAGAGCAAGGTAACATAGTGCGCATTGCGTCCAGCTAGAGCACAGTTCAGTTTTATGGTGGAAGCTAAAGATTTCTGTTGACTTACGTCGTGTTCTGTGTTATCTCTGTAACTATCAGGCACATGTCTGACAAACGCATTATGAGAACGACCAACGTCGCGGGCATCTTTTGTGGTCGGATGTTGCCGCTGTCGCTCGATCCAAGGTACGTCAAGATATATTGGGGCGCCGCTGCTGCTTCGTAGTTTGAATGCCGCTGAGAGGAAATCTTCAGCTTCTGGTGCTCTTTTGTATAAGGAGAGGTTATATATTCTCGTCACGACAGTACCCTATGACGGCATTACGATACAATCGTTAATGCAGCCATTGATTCTCCAAATTTGTCCAGTTTTAGTTCAGATATATCAGCCGACCGCTCGTTCACCACAGAGCAGAAGAGCACTTCACTGATTTTCTACCCTACGAGAAGGGTGGTGTACTTCAGGCGTATACAATGAGGTTTGTTTCGTCAGAGTCAGTCGAAGTTCACACCTGGTGTCGCCATCTCTGAGCAGGGAACTCCGTAGTCTGTCCTCGACCCATTTCTCATTCCAGCATTTCGCTTGTCGGTAGCAAATGTTCCCGCCCAAGTCGGTAACTTTGAGTGAATGCATCTAGTTTCACCTCATGGCTCTTTCTGTTCAGCCCAACCATAATTTTCGTTGCTGTTTCCTGATTTTTCTTTATCCTTCACATCTTCATGCAGCAATGCAGCGTACCTCCAGGCCATATGTGGCTGCTGAGGGTCTTCATGCAAGCCTTCTGAAAGACTCTCCGATTACTTCCGGAACACCACTTGCTGACGTGTGGGTTATAACGACCATTCTCCGGTTGTTCAGGTACGCGTAGCCCTTAAACAGACGATTGAGCCCAAATATTTCTAAGGTACTACCAAAGAATGCACAAAAAGTTATATTAGGTGAACCCCAGCCATTCGCAATAACTGTCTCATTCAGAAAATCAGCGGGTTCCCAACGCAGCAGGTAAGGTCAAAAATGAACCGCCGCGCGAGTAGGCCAGGTCAGGAATGGCTGCTACAGTTGCAGACTATGAATGACAAATTAGTGTAATGAAACAAAAATGGGGTGGGCAGAGCAGAAGGGCTAAATGTTAAGCTGGTGAGACTATATAAAAAATACGAATAAGGGGAACGAATTTTCTCAGTTCATTCATAAAGTTCCTGTCCACGTTTTGCTGAATTTCGAGTGATACCGAGACGACAATACCCGAGTTGCTTTCATCCTCTGCATATATTGACAGAGGTTTGCCCGAATATCAGAAATACACTTCATTCGTCCCTCCAAATTGCAGATATGAATATTTTGACGCTCAGCTGATGGGGCCCATTTGGAGGCCCATTTCGTTATGAGTGAGGGAGATCTTTCTGTACAGCATCCGATCTTCTATCGAATTCACAATGCGCCTGATTTTGAGATCGTCATTTCAAACACAGCACGATAAGCAAAAGATTTTGGAGGGGTCATTGCAGAAGGTAAAAAGAGAGTAATCTCAGGGCTGAGTCAAAGGGCTCTTTGCTGAGAATTTTCTGCCGAAAGAACGGGGTCCAGTTCACCGCAACTGAGTAACCGGAATTTCGACGGAAGTCCCCTAACCTATTCAAGTGTGAACGGTGGCACTTACTGCAATGACATGGCTTGAAAGCTTTCCATGGAAGGCTTGTCTATGGGCTTAACGAACCTCACAGAGTCGACGTCAATTTGCATAGCACTAGCCTCAGCTTCAACTCAATTCCCCCTTGACAGTAGCAGTTTGGTCAGGCAGGAGCGGCCTAGATAAAAACCACGCTGACGAAGGGTGTAGCAACTTGTTCGTCTGTAGATGAATTCTGAGCTCTCTGTACAGCAGACGCTCCACGGCCTTCTCACCAACAAAAGTAAGACCCACCGGTCGGTAGCTGGTGACTGCCACCAGTGTAAGTGAGAAAGAATAGTGCCCTTCACACCGTTAAATTTCTAATTTGTGAAGACAAGTCACGCATTGAAACAAGCGAAACTGCAGTCACACCTGAAAGGTTCTTCAGTGTTAATGGATGCAGAGTGTCTGAGCCTGGCGGCTTCTTGTGGTTGAGTTTTGGCAGTTCCCCTGCAATTAGCTTTCCTCTTGTCTCTTCTGCTTTGAACACCAAATCCCCAAAAATACATGAAGAAATAGGAGGTACCTCAACGGAGTGTACTGTGGTTCAGCAAACCTCCAAGACGTCTATTTTTTCTTTTATGTTTCTGCTGTTCCAGCCTCTAAGAAAAGTGTGAGTACACTTGTTCCTGCTGTCATCCCTCCTCCTGTGATGGCTGTCATTCACTGCGCAACAAGGTTGTCCTCAAGCGTGCTATGTTTGAAAATACTTAATTGGCTACGTTGGTTGCGAATCCTTCTGCAGCATTCATATCTGAGTCCGCTTGCCGGAACTATTGTCCATGACCCAGTTAAGCGTCGAAAGTAGATATTTAGCCTCCCATTGGTTCACGGCAGTCCATGACAAAAAGAGTGTTGAAGCCGATTTCGGGAAAAGGTCACAAGTAATATTTGCACATGTACCCTTTATCGCTTCACCGACTTATAGCTCTGGATCACGTCCATCTCTTCTCTGAGAGAGTCTATCTTNCAGAATCATGGATGACAGTGTTACGTCCGCTCTCTGTCTGCGATATTCAGAGGATGAAATATCCGGTTGACGACGTCGCTCAAAATGAGTTTACGCATTCAGCACCCTAAATATCTTTGTAGCATGGCTTCCAGTAGTTCCTAAAATGAGTTTGTTTTTCTGCTGCAGCGGGGGGTCAGACTAGAGCTCTTTGCCCGTTGTAAGGGCGGAATAACATCCGTTTACACGGGTTTCTGAGACAAGATCAACTCAATTTCCCAGACGAACGTTTAGGATGAGCCGGTATGTTATTTGCTTTCTTGGCGTCGGTCTCGTTATTCGGAGAACTCGGGATGGCAACTTGTGCAATTGTCAATGTATTTTCTCTGTCCGTAACTTGCAGCGGTGCTCTGCAGAGAGACTAAAAGAATCTGTGCGTTTGTCTGATATGTAGAACTTTGCATTTGTCGATAATAATCCCGATGAGATTCGTCTTGGGCCTTTGGTAAATGTCGCCAGTTGTAGCCCTACCACGGACAACACTCCAGATTGTAATATCTTCTATGTAGCGCGGCGTGCCGTCATGTTGTTGGTGCCAATAAGGTTTTTGATGGTGTACGTCGTGTGTATGCTTTGCGAGGGACTATAATTAATGGTTGTTTGCGTTAGGCCTTTTTACAGGGACTATCACTGGAACACCCGCTTCAGGAAAACGCAAGCTTGCACAAATTTAACTGATGAGTACCACGAGTGATCAAACGGGAAATTCCAGATTGCCTGTCAAATCTGCAAACATTATCAAAAGAGAAGATACTTCAAATGCAGGCCATTTATGAGGATGGAAAGAATCGGTGATTTGAAGTTGAAGCCCCGTGGAACTCCGCTTTTGAGTGGGTCTGATGGATGATAAGGAGAAGCCTACCCAGGCCGGATAACTGCGGTTCGGAAAGTAAGATTTAAGCCATTTGAGAAGGCTGTCTTTTAACCACTGTAATGGAGCTCGTTGGATGAAGCAGAGTGTTTCACGTGATCAGAAACCTTGACAAAATCAAACTATACATCATTCGCCCTTTCGATATTATGAGCAGCACAGGTTTACCAGTCCATGGTTATCAGCAAATTTGTATGGGATGCGTGGCCGTGGAGGAGGTAACGTTGCACATTGCGGAAGTAAGATCGTTATGATAAACAGTTAAACCGTAAATAGCACATTAACGCCCTCTCATAAACCGCTTCGACGATGAATTACCTTCCCTGCCGTTGGATGCTTAGGATGGCACTTATTGGGATCCTCAAATTACGAGTAATTCGAATACTTCAACATGTTCTCTGCGTTCCCTGCCCTTCAACCAGGAAGGGCAACAACGTTCTTCTGTCATGGAAATATGGCATTCTTGAAAACTGAAGTCCGGCGTTGTAAGAATTGCCGCCGGCCATGGTAATTACGGAGCTATTCAGGTGCATCCCGCTTCTCTGGACCGATTGGTTTGACACTGGGAGATCAAGTTCTTCTCTGCCAGTGGAGGTTGCGGTAGTGTCCCACGTAACGTTGCGTTTTGGACGAGAACAAGTTGGACATTCACGCCTATGGTAACGTTCACGTTTCTTTAAACCTTGATTCTTCGAAGCCTACAAACGGTTTCTTAATTTCCGGTGCTTCAACTGTCTCTAACAGCTTTCTCAATTGCAGGTTACAACCTGAACCGAGTGCTGCTACGTATGTTTGGGATCCCAAGGACTAAGCAGTGGTCCGGCATAGGAATAATCACAGGGACGATGGAGGCCCGATGGGAGAAGATGGGGAGTGTGTTCGAATCTGTGATTGTTTTCTCTGTTTGGTTCAATAATTCACTGAGGAATGTTATCAATGAAGATTCGGATGACTTTTTAGAAAAAAAGCTGACCATGAAGGCAGAAGTGGGTAGATATAAGACGTTGGCCATCCAGGGGCAACAAGAGACGCCGTGGACACATGGAATTCGAACCCGTCCTGCCAGCCAAAACCAGAGTTAATGCTTTTCCGAGGGATAATATCAGTCCCTCCTTTCAACACCAGGCCTCAAGAATGCCTCCTTTTATTCTAGACCACTTTCAGCAGTTGGAAGCGGTCTGTCAGACCGTTGTTGCCTACAGCCAGTCCTCCAACCATCGAGGAGGATGGCTTTAACGGACCTCCGAATAACTATTTTGTCTTTATCGGCAAATATGGAAGCAGCATAGCCCATAAGTTTGTTCGGCGTGAGGTAGAAGCTTTCTGATTATTGCATTATTGTCGTAGCAGAACGACAATGGCAATTTACCATTGTGCGCTCCTGTCACAAGTGATGGAGCTTACAGGGGCTACGAGAGTTTCGCGACAACAATTTGGCCACCGGATGCGTATTGTGCAAGCAGCAAGTAGGTAGGTTTTTACGGGTCCTAAATTGATCGCTAGTGTTGTCGATGGTTTCCGTGGACTAACCTGTCAGATGACGGGCAATCAGGCGAAGTTGATGCAGACTAACTACATTGCAGAACTGAACTGTTCAACCAACCTAACCCAAGCAGTTGAGCGATTACAGGATTGATGGACAAAGGGTGCTGACAGCATAACTTGAGTCCGGGATAGGACCTGCCTCAAGCGATCTACTGATTTTTTGGCAGGAAACAGTGACGGTTGGCGCTAGTCAACATGGCCAGTTGAATGTTCGTTCGGAAAGCAGGACGAGTAACCCAACGTCCTCTGGACCCTCGGGAGCCAGGTACTCTAGGTGTCATGTCGGAGTAGTTGTACTTTATGACAGGATGAACTTTAAATGCCAAGTACGTAAGGACAACTAAGATATATCTGACCGTGCTTGTTCCACCAGCCAACTGTTGGGGTAACGCAAGGCAGCGTTGAAAATCAGCAGGCGCTGTTTCGTCTGTCTGAAAGCGAACTATGTAGCGAGGTCTTGTAGAGTGCTGATAAGGTGTGCGACCCAAACATACACTGGTTCATGAGAACGAGCCAGAATTAATTCAGAAGAAGAAGGTAAAACCATGCTGGTGTGGTGCTACGTCAAATCTAGGCGATGCGTGTTTGGGATTTTTCCCATAAAGTCGGTTGATCAAGATGCGTCAGTGATAAAGTACGCTTTTTTATATAATGGGCCTGATACGGTTTTGCTCGATGGGTCCGTTGTAACGGCGATTGATTTACAGGGATAGAACTGTTGGATGACGTTCCGTGCTCCACGCAAAGGTTGTGAACCACCGTGCAATCAAGGTATTAATCGAGTTGAAACTCTTGGTTCGAGATCACTTTACAAACGCCAATTCAGCTCATACGGCGAAACATCTATCGCCAATGTGGGCTTACCTCTTTCAACAGTCTGAGAGACCTATCATTCGAGATTTTGACTAAAAGCATCGCAAGGATTCTGTCAGGATGCAACATATCTGAAGCACATTGGGTAGTAAAACAGAGGCTGGGCAGTGGCAACGAACCTTCAGCAAGTAAGGTCATTTTTGGTTGGGACTCAGAAGTCCCTATCGCACCATACCTTGGAACGAACATTGCGTGGACCATTTTGGAGTGTATCAAGTCTCGCTCGACTATATGGTCCGAAAGACATGTGCGTTAGATTCTGTTAACGTGAGGCCGTTTGAGGAGAACGAAGCTTCTGTGGAGGATAGAAAAATATTATATGTGACTGAAAGCAGTGTAACACTTGGGAAAGGCTACTGCGCAATCGACCTGCCCTGAAGACAAGATGGTTGGGTTTTGCGTAACAATGAAGAGCTGGCTGCGATACGCCCTCCTGCATTTGATATAAGCCCCATTCACGACATCACTTTTGCCAACGGAGGCATATGCCTCCGTAATTCAATCCGGTCAGTGTGCCGTTTAGGGTAGTATCATAAGCCTTAGACAAAGAGATGAAACTGTCGCCGCGGGGTACGGGCTTTCTGCCGAATCCGGAAGAACAGTGGCAGAAGTTACCTGCCTACTCATACTTGTAAAAGGAAGACGCTGGAGTTTGGTGCACTCTTGCTGTGACCATAGAATCCAACTTTAATTTTATATTCGACCAATCGTTGCCAAGAAACTTCAGTTACTGCGGATTGTCCACTGGTAATCATGCCATTTTAGTATTGCATCAGTGGTGAGGTGTGATAGACAAAGTGTGTCAAACAGAGTAGGGCCATCTCGCGTATCCAACGTGAATGTCCCTTATATCAAAATACTAATGCTTGTGCGGGGACGCTATAAGTCCTGTTATTCATAGGTCGTAGTAGAAGTGCCCTTTTTTCGAAAGAGGACCACAGACGTCGGTAGATGTGCTTCGTGATAAATTTGTTGGAGACAACTCTACTGCCGCTGTGAGCACGGTGTGTTTTGCTGCTGTGAGCGCTTTGTGGTGACAAGGCGGTCGCAACCGGAGCGTCTATCGCAAGTTACTACTTGCGCTCAAGTCTCTGCCAGCCACTACATCGCAGTATAAGGTGATTTATGTAACATAAACGGGTAGGCCCTACATTAATTAGTTTTCCAAAATTCAGACAGCCACCGAAAACCATACGCTGTGACGCAGGAGACATTACAAAAATCTTAAAATGTCGACTTTGGTTGCACTATTCGACTGGCGAATTTCACTACACGCGGAAAGAGAGAAAGCAGCGAGTATACTCAACCTATAAACATTTACCGTTAGTAGAGTACCCCGGCGGTATAATTCAAACGAAGATTATGAAATCCAGCAAGACCACTTGAGAATTAATAGCCGTCAGACCTCTTCTACTTATCCCGACACCACCACCGCTACTATCGCCATGGCCGATTATGCTTGAATTACGTCACTGTTGAAAGTGCAGCTCATTTGGCGTGTTTTGTCTCAATCAACCTCAACAACCACCGACTGTGGGGTCACTTAAGATTCGATCTCCAATCTGTCACGACCAACCGCTTATTGATCACACAAGCCCCGGCTATCCAACAATCCGACGTTACCCTCTATCCACGCAATTGTTTCTGCGGTTCATACTCTCACGCTTCTCAAAGTGACGTATGTATCCTTCTGTTCAACGGTTTTTGCGCAGACAACTGTGAACAACAGATCGTCTGAGCAGTTGGATTTCTACGTCGATTAACAAGTAAAGTGTATGGTGCAGCAGCCACGTTTTCTTCGATAAGGGAGGAACAAGGAATTTGTGCGAGGCAATACTATGGCTACTTTGAAATGAGTCAAGAGTAGTTTTCACCCCCATCAACCCATCACCTGTAGGTCGCAGGCTCTGGAAGCGCAAAGGACTCGCGCCTTATTACCCTTGGCCAGCTTCCAAACGTCTGTCATTAAGGTTAAGTTCTCTGATGCAAACAGAAGCTATGGACGCACAAGGGACTGAGGTTGCCAGGTGATACATTCATAACAGTGTTTTAGACGCAATAATTGTTTGTTATCTATCCATTTTAGATGTAATCACTGGAGCAGCTGAGCGGAACCAAAGTTGCGAATGCTGTGCGTCGCATGGTACCGTTCCTCATTTAACAAGGTTCGGCTATTTGGTTAAGCTGGACAGGGCAGTGTACGAAGCCGGTCGCCTGCGGCCCATTGAAGATAGAAGGTGTCAGATCACGCAATTTATCGCGAACTTCGTAGGTGCAATTAGTAGTCAAGAGAGATACACCGAGGTTTCCTGTAGCGAATTTCACAAGCACGTGCGACGTCGGTTTCCTGTTGCGTGCGATAAGGTGGGCGGCTGCCTGAAGTGCACGATAAAGCACGCCAAACTGAGGGATGTTAAAGGGGATGAAGTTTGACGGCATAGATGTTTCGCGGAGGTAGTAACAGAAGCACCGAGCTTAACAGTCTCATATCCTTCTACGCATGCCAGTTGAAAAGTAGGGCACTGCCGGAACCATTATGCAGTACGTGTAATAGTTGCCCAAACAAG
>LOND01003232.1:25716-42075 GCA_014220965.1 Paragonimus kellicotti | reverse complement strand
CAATGTTAAGTCTGCTTCAGAAGGCCAACGAGGGCGTCGTGGAACGCATCTTTGGTAACATCCAAATACCTATCCGTTGAATAACACGCCGATATAATGAATGTATAAAGTTTTTATGGTCTTCGTTGACAGACGTTAACCGATGTATTTAGACTGATAATGCATAAGCGATTATTCACCGGGATCCAATCGCTTAAACATTACTTTGATCTGAAACTCAGTGCGACTCCAACCCCAGCTTGACCACGAAATTCGGCTTCGGCGTCACCAGAGACCCTGAGAAAAAAGTGCTTGAATTGACAATTAGCTAGAAGAGAACTCAAATTAATAACGGTGCTAAAATCGTAGAGTCGCGTCTCCGACACAGCACACGTTGAGCTTCAGACTTCAGAGTAGTAACCAGAGCAACTTACCGACCAACTTGTCAGAAAGTGTTAACCTTGACAGCGCCCGCGTTTACTAGTTGTCTTGATTTTAGAAAACAATTATCACCCGAAAGCACAAGGAATGCAAAACAACTCGGGGACAAAGCAAAAGGAGAAAGTCGTAATGGGTGAACGAGTTCACTGGCAGGTGAACGATAACTTCCGATACGTCCCGGTCGTTTGTGCCGAGGAAAGGGTTTGACTTGAGGGACCCCACCCACAGTCTCCTACTCAAAAGTCTGACCTGCGAGACAACAGGATACAATAGTTTCTTGAGGAACCCTACCCGGAGCCACCACGTCGAGGTAAAAAAACAAGTCGGAACCAGCAGAACTGCTGATACATTTATGCGAAAGTGTGACCTGCATTTTCACGAAACAATTATTCAAATAAACAGGAAATCCGTATCTCATTAATGCCAGAGAGCATTCCAACACGATCATACTCGCAGTCTGATTGGGCACACTCTAGGATCTCGTCCCACTACAAAGATGAATGGGAAAGGAGAAGCCGGACAACCCTGTCACACTCTAATTGAGATGATAAAGGTCAGTGATGACCTACCATAAACCCTAACCATGCCCAAAGTCTGACATTAAGTTGCTTTCAGTATGTTCGCATACTCCTCAAGCACACTATTTCTCGATGAGCAGTTCCAAAGTGCAGCCCTGTCAACCAAATCAAAGGCCCCTCTGATGTCCAGTAAAACAAACAATTGTTGGCTCTCTATAGGAACTGCCGTGTTCAAGCATCGTGCGGAGTGTGAAGATGTGATCAATGCAGCTAATGTAGGGGCGGAACCCAGCCTGCTCCCCACAGATGTTTCTCGTGCGTTTCGTTTAGTCTAAGAAGTACAATGTATCCAAACAACCTTGTCGCAGTAAGAGTCAGGTTAATCAGTCGATAATTTGCACACGAAGTAGGCGAACCACTTTTCAAAATGGGGACGACGTTAGCTGAGTCCCAGTTATTTGGAACAACTTCACTGGTCTAAAGCTTCGGATACAGGGACGTCAGCTCTTTACCTAAGGCTGATCCGCAATCTACGAAAGGGATGGGAGGGAGTTCGTCTGAGCCGAGAGACTTTTGACGTCTTAACTTGCCTTCAAGTGTGACTTCTGTTTTCGAGGATGGAGACTTCAACAGACCAGGCAGATCCCGAAGGCGTAGTCTACGGCGCGGGTGGCCAGTTGAACTGATGTTGGGAGTGCCCAACCCAGAGTCCTCAGCGTCGTTGGAGACTATGAATAAGCTCACCACCGGCTTCACAGATTACCTCGCTCACACTTGAATTTATGTTACTAGCTGATAGGAGATGGGAAAGTTCTGACACGTCCTGGTAACAACAACCTGTTTTATCTCGATAGCGCGTTGCATCCATCAGGACTCCCAACCTTCTCACTGTTGCTTCCTAAGCTTCAGACGAATAGGCTCGAGGGCCGAGTTGTACTCAATGCTGGATGGAATATTCCCGCGAGCGTCGAGAAGTTCCAGTGAGCACACAGAGGTCCATCGATTGGCAGCTGAATTAATGGTAGTACCACACGCGGCAGGATCGCACATATGCATTACATGCTGTACATACTTCCAATGTGCTTCAATGTTGTCTGGTGGATAGGGACCTAGACTAGAGGCAAGTGCATATTAGTAAGCTTAAATCGCGATGACCCTCCAGTTTAGATAGGTCAAGTTTGTGTGGTTGACAGCGAAATAGTCCCTCGCCAAAACGTAAAGCGAACTTGACACATAACAATGCATAATCGGAATCCGCGCAGGTGCTCCAAACTGATTTACAATCTGGGAAAGAGCCATGCCACTAATAGCCAACAGCTATGTGGTCAATCTGCGCCCACAATTGATCCGGTGATGAAGATCACCAGGTGACGCATTGACGTCCAGAACGTCGAAAATTAGTACTTGCCAGAAACAGACCGTTATCAGCACAGAGCTGCAACAAACGTTCACCGTTATCTGTTCGACGATACCGTAAGACCGCACGCCACTTAACGCACGCCCGTCAGTGCTTAGCCTACCTACTTGAGCGTCCAAGTCTCCAGCTAGTGTAACAATGTCCTTGCGCCGCGTGGTATGTAGGTTAGTAAGCTGGTGATAAAAATCCACTGTGCTGCGTCTCAACTACAATCTGCGGGGGCATATGCCACAACAACAAACAGACGAGTGTTCGTGATGGACGCCTCTCTCGATGCTCTAACCGTACTTATCGAATATGACAGCGCGAATGTGGCCGTTGTCGGGAATCCAGTCAAGCAGCACCTTCTCTGTGCACGCGCTCACGACAATTTGAAGACCAGTTTGGCCAGTGGCTTGGGCCGCAGGGTGTCCGGACAAGGGCACACTGTACGCGCATGGTGGAGCAACCCACGGAGATTGAAGATATAGTGCCGAGTTAGAATCCTGAAACCGTGTTTCGGCAGGACAACAAAAATCAGTGGCGCGGTGTTCCAAGGTACGTCCAAGAGCTATCTGCTCACCTATTTGCGTAACTGTCGGAACAGTAAAGTAGTCAAGCTCAACGGGTGTTTGGGGGACGAGTAGGGGTTTGTGTCCCACAGGCAAAGGAACCTTGGTGTTTAACACTCCATCATTCCGGCTATGACTTCCGTCGCAAGCGAAGAATGGGGTAAACCTCTGGCGTACACGCGAAAACAGGGTTGGGAGGTCACCAAGTAAAAAGGTATTTAACAGAAGTGTGGAGAAATAAACATATTGATCTGGTTCGGTAAAATTTAACACGGGAGCAAAGCCCGCCACCGACGCCTTGACCAAGGAGTTGTGGCAGAAAGGTATGACAAAATCCATCATTAATATAAGCCCGCAATTAATCACGTGATTTAAGTCAACATCCTGCTCCTGACACTTGCTGCAATCCCGGAATGGTGATGTACCTTGTTTTTAATTAGTCCTTTCCACCTTTAGAGCTATATTGAAAAGAGGGACTAACTGGATCCAGGAGACTTCGACCACCAGCGTAGAACCCACGTATTAATTGTTAAAAACCACTGTCATAGTGTACGTTGTACATATTTGTTATTTTGTGCCATTTTGTATGTTTACGCGGTTCCCATGATTTGTACCTAAGGTACTGTTTTGGTAACTAACATGCTGAGCGCCCTTTGAAAGTATGTCCCAATCTAGTCCGGCTTGAACCACATCGATAAATCTCGCTGTAACGCGCGAGCTCGTTTTTGTATCTCGTGATGAACCTTATCAGATACAATTGTTCAAACGATACACTGCTCAATTCTCCATCTCCGTGGATGTCGGTTATCTTATAGGCCTTGTCCTATTAAAGTAGTGGGAGTAAAGATCGACAGATTACGTTGATTGATATTCCACAGACATCGTTTACTTGTCTACTCCACTTTTTTTTCACCGCTAAGTCTCCTCTAGTTAACTTATTTCAGATTTCTACTACACTGCTTTCAACCAACTCTGGGTTTACGCACGCGCCACTCCCATGAAGAAATATGAATACTTGCGTCCTTCAGAAGCTTGAATCTACAAAGATATAAATCTTCGAGAACATTTCAGAGAAGATTCGATGTCCTTAAAGATCCACTGAACAGATATCAAGAATATACGATATTTATATAAAAGACCTCGAATACCCAAAACAATTTTATAAAAATCGCAATGAATAAGGTTGTTGTACCACACAAGTCAGTTCACGTTCTCTCTGAACCAACCAATGGAATTGGGGCAGATCAAGGGGAAACAGTTGATCATGCGTAAGACAATAGACAGTATAGATATTATAATACCATATTATGGTTGGCATGCAACAAAACAGTGCCTTTGAGGGCACTAAGAATTCTTAGTGCTTCTTCTATCATGACTGATTTCAGTTTGAGAATCATAAATTCATGAAATTCCGTCAATTTAAATAGCTTAAGCTGTCCGTCCCATATTTAATGAGGGAACTGTAAAATACTGCTCAACATCTCGTACATTCACACATACATTCCAATGCTACATCTCATGATGTTGGATAAAGTTACATGGTTGAAGCATACCGACGTAGTAAAATATACAAGGCACATGAGGCAGATACATTGTAACGAGTACTAACTGAGTGTGTGTTACCTACATAAACTTGATGCTTTCTTTATATTGCAAAAACTATGGACTATACCCTGGAAACAAATAGAATTTTGAGGAAAAAAGTCGGTTCAGGAAACTGCGAAGTGATTTCTACAGATTCTGCCTACAGGTAACGCTCACAGCCTAGTAGCGCGACCGTTCCCTGAGTGCTCTAAGGAGACATTTTGGGAACACTCAGGGAACGGTCAAAAATTTGCGCGCAGCCTTATAATACGATTTAATCAAATGCCACCTACATTTGAATGCCTAATATACCCAACCACGATGAAAGCTACTGTCTGCCTTCAACAACCGAGCAACGAAATTCATAAATCTAGGAATTATCGAAAAGAACCATTGTGATCAAACAATTTTTGTAGTGAAAAAATAGATTGCGGGCAGTTGCAAGTTCCAACGTATTAAAATGAATATCCTGTTCTTCGTCAATATCTTCAACAGCTTATTATTCAGCCTTGAAATCTGCAATGAACCAAGCTTTAGGACGCATTAAAGGTGGAATATCTCAGCTAATAAGCAAGATACATCAATAGTTCATTCGGACAATCTGGTAGAGAACTCACAGTTGTTTCAGAAAATGAAAGATTCATCCATGATTGCATCCGAAATAAGTGTCAGAAATCCCATTGAACTTGTGCAAATTCCACTTCCTGAAAAAAGTTTTTAGTACGTATTAGAAGTGGAATATCTCAGCTAATAAGCAAGATACATCAATAACTCATGCCCCAGTCAAATGATAAGGCACGTGAACATGTAAAATTTATATTAAAGGCAATATTTACACTATCAACAATATGATCACATTCAATAGTAAACCTTCAGGATCACAATGCCGAAACGTCCGCAATAGATCCATCTTTGAGTGGTACCCTTAACATTCTGAGTGCGAAACGCCAGGATACCCCTTCTTCATAACGGATTCTGCATTGGAGAAGTGATGATTGGCTTCAGTTTTACATACCGACAATAGCTGTAGTCAAAGGCGTACAGGCAATTGATATGCGGTTATTGACTCCTCTCCAGTTGATTGTTTTCGTCACATCGTCAGTCAGTAACGTTCCCAGCACATTACGGGTGCATTCACCTATCGATGTGCCACCAACACTAGTGACGAAAGATTACCTTGGTACTATGAACCAGAAAAATGAAACATACCAAGTGCTTGTACAATGCAACATCTTCCAACTTTACGTTTAGCAGTTGTATGTCCTCAACGGTTTGCATCGGGAAGCGCACCGGAAACAGTTGGTTTGTTGATGGGCCAGCAGCAGCGTGTTGGAGGGTATGTAAGGCGAGAGCGAGAGAACGGATATGGTAGTAGCTCAACCCGAGAGGGCGGCCGGTCTGTCTATCTCTAGCTAGCAGACAGCGAGTAGAATGAACGAGTGAGTAGGAGGAGGAGAGAGCAGTCCATTCAGAGTGACAGAGTGAGGAGAGAGGTCATGAGACCGCACGCGCCCTACGGGTACGGAAGTAGTGGTAGTACGAAATGAGCAAAGACGCTTTGAGCGTTTTGCATATATTGCCCAACTATGCGCTGCTTGTCCGAAGGCTCGTAGCAGAGAGACCACTCTACGAGTCGCATGGAGTTTCCGTGCGTCATATCGACCCCTGATGCAGATCAAATCCGGAGTTGCTTAGCATGTACATACATACTGGCTAAAGCGTAAAGTTGAGAAAGATGGTTGTCATTTGTCACTAGTACATCTTGGTATGTTTCATTTGTTCTGAGGTTCACCTGGTTAGTATCCGTGAGGTTATATATATCTTCGTACTAGTGTTGGTGCACAGTCGGAGAGGTGAGACGTCACGCGACGTATGTGCTACGGTCAGTAGCGAAGGAGAGTGGAGGTACGATTGTAGCGATGTCAATCAGTGTGTTAAGCATTGCGCTAGGCGGCATCTTGGGGGTTGGAGAATTAAGCGCACTCCCGACGTGCACGATGTGACGAAAACATCGATGCTGGAGAGGCAGGTCAATAAGCGCATATTCAAATCCGCTGTACGCCTTTGATTCCAGCTATTGTCGGTATGTAAAACCGAAGCCAATCATCACTTCTCCAATGCAGAATCCGTTGTGAAGAAGGGGTGTCCTGGCGTGTCGCACTCAGACGTTAAGGGTACCACTCAAAGATGGATCTATTGCGGACGTTTCGGCATTGTGATCCTGAAGGTTTACTATTGAATGTGATCATATTGTTGATAGTGTAAATATTGCCTTTAATATAAATTTTACATGTTCACGTGCCTTATCATTTGACTGGGGCATGAGTTGTTGATGTATCTTGCTTATTAGCTGGGATATTCCACTTCTAATACGTACTAAAAACTTTTTTTGCAGGAAGTAGAATTTGCACAAGTTCAGTGGAATTTCTGACATTATTTCGGATGCAATCATGGATGAATCTTCATTTTCTGAAACAACTGTAAGTTCTCTACCAGATTGTCCGGATGAGTTATTGATGTATCTTGCTTATTAGCTGAGATATTCCACCTCTAATGCGTCCTAAAACTTGGTTCATTGCAGATTTCAAGGCTGAATAATAAGCTGTTGAAGATATTGACGAAGAACAGGGTATTCATTTTAATACGTTCGGATACTCTGCAACTGCCCGCAATGTATTTTTTCACTACAAAAATTGTTTTATCACAATGGTTCTCCCGATAATTCCCAGATTTATGAATTTCGTGTTGCCCGTGGTATTGTTTGAGGCCAGGGCAGTAGCTTTTCAATTGATGGTGCTGTGTGTATAATTTGAGAGAGGCAGCATCCAGGTATGGTAGGTGGTGACAGTTCGAATTATAAAAGTCGAGAGTATTCGATATATATACGGGCTCATCGGCTGTGCGCGACACTTTCTGTCCCGCCGTGCTCCCGAGGTATGATTCTGAGCAGGAGAAATGTCTTTCTTGAAGCCTCGCAGGGAACGGCCAGCGACGGGGCACTAGATCCCAGGCCTCTGTGAGCGTATCTGTAGGCAGAATCTGTGGAAATCACGTTCGCAAGTTTCTGCCTGCACGCCTTTCTGTTTCTCCAAAATTTTTTTCCCCTAATTCTTTTGGTTTCCAGCGGTAATAATCCCGAGTTTTTGCCAGATATCAGCATAAAAGCATCAAGTTACTGCGTAAGGTAACACACACCAGTGTAGTATTACCGGCGTACAGTACTGGTAAGTCTAGCCTCGACCGGATAGTGGGACCTTGTATCTAGTTTCTAGCTACGGTCGCGGTAGTGCTCGAAGCCAGTGTAACTTTGAGTCCAACATGCATGAGGAGCTAGCAGTCTCAAGGACTGTGATCTGTTGAAATGGTTGAACGACATGTTGAAGCAGTATTCTTACAGTTCTCCCTCCATCCTACATATGGGACGGACAAGCCTATCGCCTACTTTAATTGACGGAATTCTCATGAAATTGGACGATTCTCAAACTAAAAGCTGTCAAATAGAGGGAACGACTAAGAAGTTCCTAGATGCCCCTCAAAGGCACTGTTTTGTTACATGCCAACCATAATATGGTACTATAATATCTATTCTGTATATTGTCTTACGCATGATCGACTGTATCCCCATGATCCGTCCCCAACTCCATTGGTTGGTTCAGAGAGAACCTGAACTGACTTGTGTGATACAACAACCTTATTCATTGCGATTTTTATAAAATTGTTTTGGGTATTCGAGGTCTTTTATATAAATATCGTATATTCTTGATATCTGTTCAGTGGATCTTTAAGGACATCGAATCTTCTCTGAAATGTTCTCGAAGATTTATATCTTTGTAGATTCAAGCTTCTGAAGGACGCAAGTATTCATATTTCTTCATGGGAGTGGCGCGTGCGTAAACCCAGAGTTGGTTGAAAGCAGTGTAGTAGAAATCTGAAATAAGTTAACTAGAGGAGACTTAGCGGTGAAAAAAAAGTGGAGTAGACAAGTAAACGATGTCTGTGGAATATCAATCAACGTAATCTGTCGATCTTTACTCCCACTACTTTAATAGGACAAGGCCTATAAGATAACCGACATCCACGGAGATGGAGAATTGAGCAGTGTATCGTTTGAACAATTGTATCTGATAAGGTTCATCACGAGATACAAAAACGAGCTCGCGCGTTACAGCGAGATTTATCGATGTGGTTCAAGCCGGACTAGATTGGGACATACTTTCAAAGGGCGCTCAGCATGTTAGTTACCAAAACAGTACCTTAGGTACAAATCATGGGAACCGCGTAAACATACAAAATGGCACAAAATAACAAATATGTACAACGTACACTATGACAGTGGTTTTTAACAATTAATACGTGGGTTCTACGCTGGTGGTCGAAGTCTCCTGGATCCAGTTAGTCCCTCTTTTCAATATAGCTCTAAAGGTGGAAAGGACTAATTAAAAACAAGGTACATCACCATTCCGGGATTGCAGCAAGTGTCAGGAGCAGGATGTTGACTTAAATCACGTGATTAATTGCGGGCTTATATTAATGATGGATTTTGTCATACCTTTCTGCCACAACTCCTTGGTCAAGGCGTCGGTGGCGGGCTTTGCTCCCGTGTTAAATTTTACCGAACCAGATCAATATGTTTATTTCTCCACACTTCTGTTAAATACCTTTTTACTTGGTGACCTCCCAACCCTGTTTTCGCGTGTACGCCAGAGGTTTACCCCATTCTTCGCTTGCGACGGAAGTCATAGCCGGAATGATGGAGTGTTAAACACCAAGGTTCCTTTGCCTGTGGGACACAAACCCCTACTCGTCCCCCAAACACCCGTTGAGCTTGACTACTTTACTGTTCCGACAGTTACGCAAATAGGTGAGCAGATAGCTCTTGGACGTACCTTGGAACACCGCGCCACTGATTTTTGTTGTCCTGCCGAAACACGGTTTCAGGATTCTAACTCGGCACTATATCTTCAATCTCCGTGGGTTGCTCCACCATGCGCGTACAGTGTGCCCTTGTCCGGACACCCTGCGGCCCAAGCCACTGGCCAAACTGGTCTTCAAATTGTCGTGAGCGCGTGCACAGAGAAGGTGCTGCTTGACTGGATTCCCGTCAACAGCCGCCTTTCGCGCTGTCAGACTCGAAAGTACGGTTAGAGCATCGAGAGGCGCCCATCACAAACGCTGTCTGTTTGTTGTTGCGGCATATGCCCCCACAGATTGTAGTCCAGACGCAGCACAGTGGATTTTTATCACCAGCTTACTAACCTACATACCACGCGGCGCAAGGACATTGTTACACTAGCTGGAGACTTGAACGCTCAAGTAGGTAGGCTAAGCACTGACGGGCGTGCGTTAAGTGGCGTGCGGTCTTACGGTACTCGTCGAACAGATAACGGTGAACGTTTGTTGCAGCTCTGTGCTGATAACGGTCTGTTTCTGGCAAGTACTAATTTTCGACGTTCTGGACGTCATTGCGTCACTTGGTGATCTTCATCACCGGATCAATTGTGGGCGCAGATTGACCACATAGCTGTTGGCTATTAGTGGCATGGCTCTTTCCCAGATTGTAAATCAGTTTGGAGCACCTGCGCGGATTCCGATTATGCATTGTTATGTGTCAAGTTCGCTTTACGTTTTGGCGAGGGACTATTTCGCTGTCAACCACAAATTGACGTATCTAAACTAGCAGGGTCATCGGCGATTTAAGCTTACTAATATGCACTTGCCTCTAGTCTAGGTCCCTATCCACCAGACAACATTGAAGCACATTGGAAGTATGTACAGCATGTAATGCATATGTGCGATCCTGCCGCGTGTGGTACTACCATTAATTCAGCTGCCAATCGCTGGGTCTCTGTGTGATCACTGGAACTTCTCGACGCTCGCCGGAATATTCCATCCAGCAGTGAGTACAACTCGGCCCTCGAGCCTATTCGTCTGAAGCTTAGGAAGCAACAGTGAGAAGGTTGGGAGTCCTGATGGATGCAACGCGCTATCGAGATAAAACAGGTTGTTGTTACCAGGACGTGTCAGAACTTTCCCATCTCCTATCAGCTAGTAACATAAATTCAAGTGTGAGCGAGGTAATCTGTGAAGCCGGTGGTGAGCTTATTCATAGTCTCCAACGACGCTGAGGACTCTGGGTTGGGCACTCCCAACATCAGTTCAACTGGCCACCCGCGCCGTAGACTACGCCTTCGGGATCTGCCTGGTCTGTTGAAGTCTCCATCCTCGAAAACAGAAGTCACACTTGAAGGCAAGTTAAGACGTCAAAAGTCTCTCGGCTCAGACGAACTCCCTCCCATCCCTTTCGTAGATTGCGGATCAGCCTTAGGTAAAGAGCTGACGTCCCTGTATCCGAAGCTTTAGACCAGTGAAGTTGTTCCAAATAACTGGGACTCAGCTAACGTCGTCCCCATTTTGAAAAGTGGTTCGCCTACTTCGTGTGCAAATTATCGACTGATTAACCTGACTCTTACTGCGACAAGGTTGTTTGGATACATTGTACTTCTTCGACTAAACGAAACGCACGAGAAACATCTGTGGGGAGCAGGCTGGGTTCCGCCCCTACATTAGCTGCATTGATCACATCTTCACACTCCGCACGATGCTTGAACACGGCAGTTCCTATAGAGAGCCAACAATTGTTTGTTTTACTGGACATCAGAGGGGCCTTTGATTTGGTTGACAGGGCTGCACTTTGGAACTGCTCATCGAGAAATAGTGTGCTTGAGGAGTATGCGAACATACTGAAAGCAACTTAATGTCAGACTTTGGGCATGGTTAGGGTTTATGTAGGTCATCACTGACCTTTATCATCTCAATTAGAGTGTGACAGGGTTGTCCGGCTTCTCCTTTCCCATTCATCTTTGTAGTGGACGAGATCCTAGAGTGTGCCCAATCAGACTGCGAGTATGATCGTGTTGGAATGCTCTCTGGCATTAATGAGATACGGATTTCCTGTTTATTTGAATAATTGTTTCGTGAAAATGCAGGTCACACTTTCGCATAAATGTATCAGCAGTTCTGCTGGTTCCGACTTGTTTTTTTACCTCGACGTGGTGGCTCCGGGTAGGGTTCCCAAGAAAACCCTGTATCCTGTTGTCTCGCAGGTCAGACTTTTGAGTCAGAGACTCGGGGTGGGGTCCCTCAAGTCAACCCCTTCCGCGGCATAAACGACCGGGAAGTATCAGAAGTTATCGTTCTCCCGACAGTGACCTTATTAACCCAATACGACTTTCTCCTTTTGTTTTGTCCCCGAGTTGTTTTGCATTCCTTGTGCTTTCGGGTGATAATTGTTTTCTAAAATCAAGACAACTAGTAAACGCGGGCGCTGTCAAGGTTAACACTTTCTGACAAGTTGGTCGGTAAGTTGCTCTGGTTACTACTCTGAAGTCTGAAGCTCAACGTGTGCTGTGTCGGAGACGCGAGTCTACGATTCTAGCACCGTTATTCATTTGAGTTCACCTTCTAGATAACTGTCGATTCAAGCGCTTCTCTCTCAGGGTTTCTGGTGACGCCGAAGCTGAATCTCGTGGTCAAGCTGGGGTGGGAATCGCACTGAGTTCCAGAGCAGAGCAATGTTTGCTCGATTGGATCCCAGTGAACAGTCGCTTGTGCGCTGTCAGACTCAATACATCGGTTAACGTCTGTCAACGAAGACCATAAAAACTTTATACATTCATTATATCGGCGTGTTATTCAACGGACAGCTGTTCGGATGTTACCAAAGATGCGTTCTACGACGCCCTCGTTGACCTTCTGAAGCAGACTAAACACTGACATCATCATACTAGCGGGCGATTTTAATGCTCAGCTTGGTCGTCTTTCTCCGGAGGAGAAGCGGCTGGGAGGTATGTTTGGTGTCCGGGCACAACGCACTGACAATGGCGACAGACTGCTGCAGCTGTGCGCATCCCATGGTCTCTATATTTCGAGCACCGCATTTCAACACAGGAAGGGCACTGTGTTACATGGAGACCTCCGTGTGCTTCTCAGCCATGGACACAACTTGATCACATTGCAGTGAGTTACATATGGTGTCACTGTTAAGTAGTCTTGCATTTCGAAATAACCGCCTAGAGTCGGATCATGCTTTTCTGACTGCCCGTTCTGTTTTATTTCCCGGAGGTCATATACTCGTAAATGCAAGATGCTTAATTGGTATTCGAGCGACGAGAGTGTCAACACTTATCAGGAAGCATTGATGAACAAGGTTGCCCCAGTTTGAGTCAGGTGAAAAAACCTAACGAACACTGGGAACAAATCACCAGCAGCTATGAAAACATGCTGTGAAGAGGTATGTTCCGAAGGAGCTGTTCAGTTGCGACAGAACTGGATTTCCATCACGTCGATAAACCTTATGAACAAGCGTCGCTCGATCCCACCTGGTTCTGAATATGATGACGACCGTCGAGAACTTAAACGCAAGCTGACTAAAAGCTTGCGCAAAGACCGTGAGCACTACTTGGTCGAACAGTCGAAAGAGATGGAAAGGGCCTTTTTATCTGGAAATTGTAGAAGGTTTTTTCCCTGATCCGTGGTTGTACTGGTCGTCGAGTCGGTGTAAGTGAGACCATATGTGAAAAAGATGGTTCACTTATCACCAATCAATCGCGTCGACTTGACAGATGGGCTGAACATTTTGAGGAACAGTTCAGCTGGCCTCAACCAGGTCATGTAAACGACATGAGTCGAGCGATCAATTGTTGCGTTCCAGATGGCCCTCCTTGGGAAACAGATGTGGCGCTGGAGCTTAATTTACTGAACCGTAAAAAGGCTTCTGGATCAGATATCCTGTCTCCCTCTCTTTTTAAGGATGATGGAGAGAGGTTGATATCAGAACTGACAAAACTGTAGACGGCTTGAAAAACTGAGGAAGTACCTTGCGATTGGTGCTTGTCAAGCAGTAATTTCTCGTTTCCAAAAGGGTTTCCGAAGTCTGTGACAACTACAGAAGCATCAGTCTAGTGTCTGTTGCGTCCAAGTTACTCACTGGTCTCATTTTACGTCGGCTCACTAACCCAGAGAAAGTCAGATACGTGAAGAACAGGCAGGATTCCGATCCGGTCGAGGGTGCGTTGATCACATTTTTACCTTGCGACGGATCTTGGAACATCGGCACTCATAGGCAGCCGACGGTCGTGGTCTTTCTGGACCTAGAGCTGCTTTTGATTCGGTTGCTCGTAACGTTCTCTGGAACTGTCTTCGCAAGGGAGTACCAGGGAAATACGTGAATCTGTTGAGATCACTGTATGCTCACTCTGCAAGCAGGGTGAGGGTTTATGGACAACTGTCTCGGGCATTCATCACTTCTAGTGGTGTTCGTCAAGGAATGTCCAATCTTCCTCTTCCAGTTCAGTTTTGTTATGGACGCTATTGTGGAAGATGCGCCTGAAGAATCCAGTGAGTTTGGTGTTGAGCTTCCTGGTGCTAGGTTGACCGATACGGAGTATGCGAAGGAAATTGCCCTACACAGCCCTCCCGCCGGGCTAGTAGACTGTGCTGGACAGAGTGAGTGACCGGACTGGTTTGTATGGAATGCGTTTCGCACCTCCAAAGAGCGAAGTGCCACTTCAAGACTGAGGCCTCACCCTTACGTTCTTCACTGCAAGCAATCGACTTGAGATTGTGAACACTTTCACAAGCTTGGGTGGCGTTATATCATCAGCCCGTAACATTGTTAGTAAGATGTGGGTGGATAGCAAAGGCACGAGTTGCCCTTGCTAACCAGCCTCATCTGTGGCTGCGGAAAGATTTCCGGTTATCTTTGGAAAAGAGGGCATATTGTGGTGGATTAACCAAACCGGAGATGCGAGTATCCCCACTCTCAGCGGAATAACTCAACGCGGCGGTGAGTTACGTCCAAAAGCGAGAGGATCGCGGACAGCATGGCGACCGGATGAGTCATCGCTCAACGAGATCGGACCAACGGACGAGACATGGCAGGCAAAATGGGATGGATGACCAGATCGGAGGCACGATTATTCCAACACTCGGTGGAATATCTCGACACGATCGTGAAATACGGCCAAAGCCCACAGCGAATAGTGTCGGGACAACGCGGGCGACCGGACGAGCCATCGTCCAACAACCGGACAGAAGTGCACACGACGTGTGAGCGGAAACGGAGGTGTGTTGTGGACCGAATTCCGGTTCATAAACGCGAGCGCGCGCGTGACATGGCAACCAGCGAGTTGGACAATAAAGATTGTGCTTTCTTGATCAACTGGTCTCGTTGTAGTTTCTGGATAACGTACTTCATATGCCAGACTGGCGTGTGCTGTTCCGGGCATTTTATACCCATCTCACTAACAGCTGGTTAAAACCGCGTGTTATTCAAGCATCAATGTGGTCACAAAAAATGTAGGCGATGATTGTTCCCTTGAGCAAAGTGTGTAGGCATCGCGTCTGTGACCGGAGTCCCAGTGGTCACTGATATCACTAGCACATCCAGGAGAGTAAATAAAATAACCTAAATAAAATAACAAAAACAAATATAAAAAAAAATAACTACATAATAAAAAACCACTAAGCATACAAAAACATTTAACACAACAAATAAAAATCAAACTTTGGGGAAACTGGATTGTAACCAGTTCACATGTGATCCATACTATTTCATGGTAGCAAGTGCCGTATAGTACGTAAACAGTTTTTCTCTTTCTCGTGGGAACTGCGTGTGTTTTGTAAATGTCTAGGTTTAATCAGCGAGGTTGTCGTTAACACTCGGTAGTACGTTAACTCAAACAATCACTGAGCATTTCTTTGATTATTTCTGTTAGTAGTTCATTTGTAGCCTCATTGTCCGGTTGTTCTAACGTCTCTTACTCCGTGCCTTGTGGGCTATTAGCAAAAAGCAGTTACTGCGAGACGGTATAAAAGATTTTGCACCGAATTTTCAGTAATTCGTTTTTTACGGATGATTTCGTTTGGCTAGAAACTGCCAGTCGTCCATGGTCAGAGTGTCGTGAACCAATGTGAAAGTTCTCTGTGAGGGATTTTTAGTGAAAATGTTAAACTTTGTTCATGTATGTTAAACTATCCATCTGTTCTTTATTTCCGTTTGTTTCTTAACAGGTGAATCTTTCTAACCTAGCGCATCGCACTGTGCAATTCGGATACATAGTTAGTTTTGCTACTAATTGCGTGCTTATTGCTTTTCAGGTTGATCAAACCAGCACGCTTTCGGAAATTTCCACTCATTTTTCCACAGTGTCACAAGAGGCTGCTCCATCATTATTCACTAGTGATGTTGCAGTCGGCAACGTTTCCGATTCTTCCGCTAACCATTTCAGCGTGAATGTTGAAGAGAGTAGATACTGGATGCCCTTTGAAGAGGAGGAATGTGGTAAGCTGATTTTTTGTTTTGTGATTATTAAATTGGTATGGTTATTGGGCAGTCGGGGTACTCAGTTAATCATAAAGGGAACACTAATCTTATTAGACTGTAAATTTCCTGTCCAAACGAACGTCATACTCGGTCCTACTCGAAAGAAGCGTCAGGCTTGAGTTTCGCTCTTGTTGGAGCTCATCAATTATCACTGCCGAGATTTGAACTCAGGCCCAAGTTCCCGTGAGACAGTCGTATCGATCACTACGCCATTAGGCGTACGTCAGGCACTACCGAATTGCCACATTTAAATGCTCAGTCAGGCCTGTTTATGGTACTGCCCAGATTGGCCGATCGCCTTGAAATGAGACAATAGCTATCGTGTCAACTTCGGTCGATGACCCAATGATGAGGACCTTTTACGAAGTTGATATCACGGATATCATTTCGTTTGTTTAATGATGTTTTGATCACTGACAAATGAGAGGCATTTGGTTGATCAATCGTGGTTTCCGCTTTCCGATCAGCTCCTTTCGAGAAGAAGTA
>LOND01003232.1:0-15996 GCA_014220965.1 Paragonimus kellicotti | reverse complement strand
CTCACAGTACCGCGTGGTATACATGTCAAGAATCGGTCTCAAAAGTACTCTGTCTTCATCAACTTGAGAAAGATCACTGAAGCACGATACGATCACTCTTGTCGTTCTGATACGTTCACAACTGCGTGCATCAATAATTCTTGATCGCTCCATATCACGGAGTAGTTTAGACTGTCTTCCCTCTGTTGCTATTGCATTAACTTAATCTGTTTATGTCTTCCTAAACTTTAGTCTGTTCGCCAGCATCCACGTTATTTTGGCAACATAATCAGTTTTTCGGTAGAACCATCCCGGATTTTTTTGTCATACATCGCACACAAGATGTTCGTTTTGGTTCGCGGCTCTTGGGGGCATCTAAGTTTTTTGACTCCCAATATTTTGTTTTAATGCATATCCTAGGACAACGAATTGAATCAAAGTGCGTACTGATAACCGATCGAAAAGTATGTTGTATCTGACACTTCTCTAAGACATGGCTGGGCAGCTCTATTATGTTAAAACTACAGCTAACAACATTTCTCACCATGCGATTTCTCATGTCGTGTGAACTGGATTTCCGTTATAGACTCGTATAGATTCAACCTTCCCAAGTGGCCAGCTCACAAATTCGTACTTAATCCTGAGTCTTATCATTCCGCTGTTTAGAGTTCACTAATCTTTCTGATCGATACGATTGTTTTTCACACCGTTACTGCCAATCTTACAGTTTTTTTGTCACTTACCTGTCGTTTTTTGATCCCTCGGCTATTTTACCCATTTCTTTCTGTTTGCCTAGGTTTATTGACCAACGAACGAGTGGATCGTCGCAAGCCTTACTTGCCAAATTCCTATGCGAACTACAGTGCACAGTACACTTCCAGTCAGATTTCCTCAAACCGTCTCACTGAATATCGTGATATTTCGCCATCCAGTTCGAATATATCTGATCCTGAGGAGGCTGCCAATACCGTTTACTCGATTTCCCCACTACCAAATCGATATGAATTTGATAACTTAGTGCAATCTATCCCCGGTGAATCTGCTTGGTCTTATCAACATTTGAACGAGAATTCGGAGAATATAGGTTCCTCGTTTCATTCAGGTATGTTCGATCCGGGACAATCCCGTGATACGCTACCTCTCAGCTAATTCTGTGTATGTTTTTTTTGACCGTTTATCAGATAGTCGAAATAACTCCTACGGTGGACTCATTTACTGCTGGTTTTCAATAATGGTTATACTTAGATCTATACAACTTGTAAACTCCTAGTCTGCATTTCCAAACATGTATGCCAGAAAACCTCTCCGTGAACCGTCCGGGCTATTTTGAATATCATATCTGTCAGTCATCAAAAATTGTATGCGTAACATATCCAATCTACAGAGTATGCATTCTCTTGAACCCTGCTGAGCGTCCATTGCACACTTGGATCTGTGATTATTTTTTATGTTTCCATATCCTCATTGATCTTGTTGTCACTGTTGCTTGAATACGGGAAGTTGCAAAGGTACTTTTTATCGCTGGTGATGTTGGTTCCCAGGTGGCGTGCTCAGCCACATGTGCTGATAGCTTGTTCAAACTAGTTCAACAATATTTGAATTAGCCGAGATTCATGCCCGTGAATGGATCCTGAACGAAGGTTTTGCCAGAATTGTTTCTGTTACCTTGCACATAGTGTGCAGTTCAATACACGGTTTTTATGAGTGCGAATATTACTGTTTGTGGTATGTTGCTTGAACGTTAAAAGTGCAAATTCTGATTCAAGTCAGTCGAAATTACGTTGTGTGCGTCATTAGATGAACGATTAACGGAAGCAATTGGCCGTTGGCTCAACCGGCACCTTCAGTATTGGATCCCTAAGTGACCTGTGCTGATTGCCGGCGATCCTTCCAGTTAATGGTTTTCGTTTGACCTACACTCTTCTCACTACTCCATGTGACTGAACACCATATCCCTAAGTGTCGTACTCGGTTGGACAATAAGTACACAATGTAATCTGTGTGAATTTGTTTTGAGAGGTACCGTTTTCACTACTCCATCTTCTGCAAAACTTGTTCTGCCCACCATTCTTTGCGCACTGCTGATGAGCTCCACAATGTTTTCTCGTTTTCACCGATTGTGGTGCTTTTTCAAGTGCTAGCCGCAAGTGTCAAAACGTTGCCGACTCCTCTGTCCTGAAAACTATTCGGTTTAGATTTTTCCAGTACTCAGGCTAGATGATCTAGTTAATGGAGGCAAATGATCACTGTTGTGAGACGCCTTGAACGTCCGTACATGATTGCACCGGTGAGCCGAAACATTATCTTTCCGGCTAGATATTTTTTTTAAAGTGGATATTATAATTCCTAATTTGACTCATTGACACTATGATTCCCAGATGTCATTTCACTCTCAGTTGACTAATTGTCAACCTGTGGATTGAACCACCGCCATTCTGCATTTTGGGTATGCCCACCCAAAAGCTTCTATTCATGTACTCCTCCATCATTTTTATCAGTCCGTCTTTCGCATTCCATTCAGCCGCCAGCTCTCCTGGTTTTTGTCAGTCGGTCTGCCGAGTCCCATAAAAGTGTGTTAAGTCGGGTGATTGAAACGAAGGCCACATGCAGATTGAGAATTACAAATCACCTAGCCTCCGGGTTGCCCCCAACCTTCAGCCTGATTGACTTGATCAGATCATCAGCGTCCATGAACTCAGAAGTGTTTTCTTCACAATAAACGTTGTTGGTGCTCTCCGACACAACACGTGTCTAGGTTTGGGTAACCTGACAGTGTTAGGCCAAATCGCAATCGAATAACCACCCTGTTAAATGCCTTATTTAAGTCACCGGCGTGTGAACATGTAGTATATATGACGTTGGTAAAAAAAAGAGGGTGAAGACGATCAATTCAGTTTATAAGCCCATAACCTGATGCATGCCGTTGACGTTCATTTTACTCTCACAAACACAACGTATCTTACTCGCCTGTTCGCCATTTTCCACGATTGTGATTGTGATTGTTTTTCACAAGACATTTCCGGGACGAAGATATATCCACAAGGATTTTCCTATCTTTCTATCCTCACTGTTCTGTGTTGAATAGGTGCGTCGATACTAACGTGGTATTCTGCTCACTCACTAAACGTTAGAGAGACACCGGTACCTGAAACGGCCTGCTTCTAAACCCAACTAACTAGACACGTCTCGGCGTTGAATAGGAAGAATACGCATGTCGAGACGTTACAGGTTTTGCTTTTCCACGGTAGCATAGGATTCAGGTTCTTAATCACATTTCGGTTTCTTGGTATCCGGATGCTGTCCTTATCGGACGAACATCGGTCACCGAGGTCATTTATATTTATGGAAACGGTTTACCACATCATGTATGCACAGTCTACTAAGCGATTCGCTGAGATGAGAGAACATTTGGTTGGGACGGCCTTTTGGAGTTCATCAAAGAGGAGTTATCCAACTGATGTAACTTACACGTGTGCCTGCTAGTAATTTTCATAATCAACTGCGTTGGTTATGATCGGTCATACTAACACTATGCCAATGCTTTTAGAAGTTTAAAGCACATTCTGTTCTCAAACATGAGAGTTCAACTGTTGCAGCCAACTTCCGTGGTATACTCAAAATTTTCCAAGGTGTGAAGCGGGAGATGCTGTTTGTTGTAGGCATTTATTTTTCCCCTCTATTCCAAATTGTTCTCTCATGCTTGTTTTTTCAGCATATGCTTGGATTAATTTCTAGGTGCTGATGGACAGACTCCGTTTGAGTGAAAGGGAAATTACATATTACTTTGACACCTTTGATGCCTATGATGTGGGTAACAAAGGAAAGGTACTATTGGACGAAGCCTATCAGTTGTTTAGTCAATCTGGCCTCACAGTTGGCGTCTTGGACAGAGTTTGTTTCCTTATTCATGTCCGAAATTATCTGTCGTGTTAGATTGTGACACTCTGTGGTGTAACCCGATCAGGCTACTTTGGAAGGATTCAATTTTTTACGGCTTTAAAGCTTATTGCTTTGGCCCAGTCCGGAAGAGAAGTTTCTTTGGACTCCGTCTACGCGCATGGTTTGTTCCGTTTGTTATCTTTAATTCACCCAAAGGTCCCCTTGCCTTACCGGTGTTCAGTAGGGTTCACACACGGCCAAACTATGACGAGTGAGCCGCACATGAATTTTAATTTTTTATTCAAACAGGGACCAGTCCAACACGTTTTCGGCAGATTCTCGCTTCACCGGTTTGGATTCGGATGCTCTTGCGTCAGCGGTAGGTTTTTGAACGAGGTTCATGGACGACTTTTCAGTCAGTTAACAAGTTTGACGATCGCCCTTCGTGTTTTGGTTGCTTCCTGATAATAATTCACTTGTGGTTCCAGCTTACTTGATTGTCACAGTTACGCCGTTGAGCTTGGTTACCAGTTATTTAGAGTGATGTTTACGTAAGCTTGCACGCATTGTTACACTGCTAGGTAAATAGTGGACGGTACCGGTCGTGTAGAATCTTATAGCTTGTGTGCGAACTAGCATTGCCACAATCAAACATGAAAATGTATGACTCTGAAGTGTTCTTTGTTGATGGACCATGTTTTAGGCGATGCCAAGCAGCTAATTGCTATGTTATGCGATTAGAAGATATGCTTCAGACATGATTTGCGTCTTCTTGTTTTACTGCAGAAAGATCCTTAGTTCATAATGCAAGTTCGGCAACTTTGTGAATAACTCCAGGTGACCGAACTGCAAAACCAAATATGTGCTATCAGTTGTGTATTGATATTTACAAAGGATCCTACCTAAAAAGTACCCTTCATACACTTTGTTCAAGGAGCACACCTACTGCCGAATAAGTCGCAGGCTAGGTTCTCTAGTTGTTCGCAGACTGGATTTGGGCTAACCAGAAGAGTGTGTGTGTATTACCCGCAAACATGTTTGTGTGCTCTATTGATCCGTCTTAAGGTCTATTGCCTAAACAGGCTGGGTTTGGTCCAATATCGTCACCGCACTGTTTCTTCCCAAGAGGCCAATGCCGATCTTCATCCTAAAAAGTTTTTCACGTGAGTCCATTGAGTTTGTTTTGTCGTTGGGGGTACTTACTGCAAACACCTTACCTAAGTTTTGTTTAATGGATGAGAGTGATCCTTAGAAATTTGTTCCTTCCAAAGAAGTACTGCGTTACGGGAACCTTTCTTGAAAATAGACACAATTGTGTTATAGCCTTAGTCAACGGGTTTGTATTCTTTCGATCAGGAGAACAGATGTTCGTCTGACGCCTCTGAGGTCTGATCTCCCATGAGACTTCAACTTCAGTTAGAGGCGAGAAGTCTACCGACCAGAGAGCACTTGAAAAATCTCTTGAGACGTAATCAGCAGCGCACATAATCACTTAAACCGTTGTTCAAAGTGCTTATCTGAGTATTCCGTTTGTCGTTGCGGATTGTGGATAGGTTTACCCTTAGCCATACTTGCGTCTCGCTTGTACCCAGTTTTTCCACCGGTAATTCCGTTGAGTTGGAAAACCCTGTGGAAATTTTCAGAAGCAGTCGCAGATTCCGTCTCCATTGGTTTTCTCGAAGCTGCATCGTAAGTTCTGTTCTAGCTGTCCCGCGAACCAGCTTATACTCGTATTCAGCCGGAATCTTGGGGCAAATATCAAAAAGAAGCTGGGTCACCTATTCCGTGTTGTACCGCGGGAGAACCCACGTGGATTTTATGAGAGTGCCGATTGCCAACTGTAAATTAGCCAGTTCTGATACTGATACCAGGAGACGTTGATGATCGAATGCCGACTCTCCAAACATTTTTGACGATTGGTTACGGTTCATAGCCATGCAGAAGGACTCTGTACAGTTGAACTGTGTACTCTCGGAAAAAAGATCCTGTGAGTCCTACTAATGGTATAAGTTGCTGATTATAATTTAGACCTTCGGATTACGGGTTATGACATCGTTGAGCATTCTCGAGCACTGACACAGTTCGCAAGGTAAATGAACCTCGCAGCTCCTTTCAAGAACTCATTATTAGGAGACAGTGTGTGCATGGTCCCCTGCCAGTCTTGTAACGACGTTGCAGATGAAATCACTATACCAAACCAAAGTTTACGTTCGTTCGAAGGTGCTTCGAACTAATCATGAAACGCCACTCATCACTCTTGAAGCACAATACTTGTGGACGTTTCTACATTTGTTTTTTTAGACGCAATGATTCCTTTCAGCCTAAACTAAAATAGTAAATTCGAGGCCGGACAACCATGTCGCATTCCACTTGAAATATTGAAGATCAGCGTCAAACCCTAACCTTATCCAAGGTTTAAATATGGAAGGCCTTTGGGATATCAACATAGTTCTTGAGAATACTGTCTCTTGTTGTCATTTAAATGAAGTATGATCTTGATATCGTAGAATAAAAAGGTCGCTCGAGTTCTGCACCACTGGCAGGGTTCAAGCACCTTGCTTAGCGCGAGGACGCGATTAATGCAACTACGACCATGGAGAGATACAGTCTGATTCCGGCTGATATTTTGTTCGTGCCATCGGTTTGGTCTGTGAGACGCGATGGTGACAAGCATTTTTTACACAGTAGCATCCAGACTAATCCCCGAACCAATAGCTTTTACGTAGCAGTTTCCTCCTGAAAATAATGACCGTTTTTTGGCCAAAAAGTCGTTCATGAGAGTTTCGTTAACCTGAAAGTTTTGAGGCTTGGATGGCTTGTTAGTACCAAAGCCATCTAGAGCCCAACAAATCACGTGACATTCAACCCTGTTTTGGGTATTAGTTAAGAATGCAATTCAATTACTGTTTCCCGCTTACCATTCGATTTGCAAATTTGCGTTTATGCTACTCAGTGCACTGCATTAAAAAGGTCTATTCACAGAAAACTTCGTTATGTAGTACGTTTGATTTTCATGTATGGAAGAAAATGATCTGAATAACGGAGACTATCATGTGATCTGTTCGGTGTCACTGGTTTTTTAGTACTAACAACATCGGCTATCGCTGCATGGATTCCGTGTCTCGGCTATTTTGGGGAAACTGGATTGTAACCAGTTCACATGTGATCCATACTATTTCATGGTAGCAAGTGCCGTATAGTACGTAAACAGTTTTTCTCTTTCTCGTGGGAACTGCGTGTGTTTTGTAAATGTCTAGGTTTAATCAGCGAGGTTGTCGTTAACACTCGGTAGTACGTTAACTCAAACAATCACTGAGCATTTCTTTGATTATTTCTGTTAGTAGTTCATTTGTAGCCTCATTGTCCGGTTGTTCTAACGTCTCTTACTCCGTGCCTTGTGGGCTATTAGCAAAAAGCAGTTACTGCGAGACGGTATAAAAGATTTTGCACCGAATTTTCAGTAATTCGTTTTTTACGGATGATTTCGTTTGGCTAGAAACTGCCAGTCGTCCATGGTCAGAGTGTCGTGAACCAATGTGAAAGTTCTCTGTGAGGGATTTTTAGTGAAAATGTTAAACTTTGTTCATGTATGTTAAACTATCCATCTGTTCTTTATTTCCGTTTGTTTCTTAACAGGTGAATCTTTCTAACCTAGCGCATCGCACTGTGCAATTCGGATACATAGTTAGTTTTGCTACTAATTGCGTGCTTATTGCTTTTCAGGTTGATCAAACCAGCACGCTTTCGGAAATTTCCACTCATTTTTCCACAGTGTCACAAGAGGCTGCTCCATCATTATTCACTAGTGATGTTGCAGTCGGCAACGTTTCCGATTCTTCCGCTAACCATTTCAGCGTGAATGTTGAAGAGAGTAGATACTGGATGCCCTTTGAAGAGGAGGAATGTGGTAAGCTGATTTTTTGTTTTGTGATTATTAAATTGGTATGGTTAGTGGGCAGTCGGGGTACTCAGTTAATCATAAAGGGAACAGTAATCTTATTAGACTGTAAATTTCCTGTCCAAACGAACGTCATACTCGGTCCTACTCGAAAGAAGCGTCAGGCTTGAGTTTCGCTCTTGTTGGAGCTCATCAATTATCACTGCCGAGATTTGAACTCAGGCCCAAGTTCCCGTGAGACAGTCGTATCGATCACTACGCCATTAGGCGTACGTCAGGCACTACCGAATTGCCACATTTAAATGCTCAGTCAGGCCTGTTTATGGATACTGCCCAGATTGGCCGATCGCCTTGAAATGAGACAATAGCTATCGTGTCAACTTCGGTCGATGACCCAATGATGAGGACCTTTTACGAAGTTGATATCACGGATATCATTTCGTTTGTTTAATGATGTTTTGATCACTGACAAATGAGAGGCATTTGGTTGATCAATCGTGGTTTCCGCTTTCCGATCAGCTCCTTTCGAGAAGAAGTAGTAGACTTGAGTTGTGCTCCTGTTAGAGCTGTGGTGAATATCCTTGCCACGGCTGAGATCAAAACTCCCATCGTGCCTAACATGAGGTCAATGATGGAGTGATCAACACGATTGTCTTTTGAAAGCGGCTCATTAAGTATTACATCTTTCGCTTTTAGCTGAAATACATTCGATCGTCGCATGTTCTTCATGTTTTCATCGGCGCTGGTCCGTCACTTCTCACACCTCTCCTATGCACCGTGCATCTAGCCATTCTTTCGAAGGTACTGCCTTATGTTGGGTCACCAAAATGCCAGATGAGCAATTTAATCCCTCCAAGTTTGTTCGTGGTACAACGTGTTTCGTTAGGTTGCTTGTCTCTCCGACTATGAACAGCCTGCGTACGTCTGACGGACCCTATTTTGTTTTCACATGTACTGGTTTGTCTTCGATGTGAGAATCGTATAGGGGAGGTACACCGGCAACTAGCTGCTGGTTGGGGACGCAACTGAAAACGCGAAGCGATTAGAGGTTGTCTGGCGAAATGCATTTTCTTCCACTACGAAGCGTCCAACCTAAACTGGACACAGGGTGAAAGTTCACAGATTCCCGTAATCTCTTGGGACTGCCGGAGACTCACCTCCCTGTTTCGCCCACTTCAGACTTCCTCCGATCAAAACAGCAGAAGTTCAGGACGTGATAACGAGATTCTTAAGGTGAGCCACGCCAGTGCAGAATGAATGCAAAATGAGTTACAACCATTGTCCGTCTTATAGGGCAGTGTACACAGAAGAATATAACTGTTAAATCAAACGGGTCCAAGTAATGTTTGTCTGGGATTGTATACGGTAGGCCGAATGACGCTGAGATAACCACATTGTGAGAGAACAAGACACTTCAAATTCAGGTAAAGATGGTTGCCACACTGGCCAACCATAAAAGAGGACCGAAGTTATTGCAATGCGAGTGGGAGTGTCACATAGGAAAGGGATTGCATACTATTCTGAACAATGAGGCTCTGACCTTTATTTCCTACAGTCCGCATTCTGTATGTGTCAAAACTTTTCTTCTGACACTAGCCATCTTGGCAGTTGTTATTTCTCATGTTTTGTTGTTTTCGACCATCCGTCTGCCGTATTTTTTGTCTTATCCGCCTGTCTACTGCTAATATCCGTTGGCATATGTTTGTTTTTGTCCGAACCTTTGAAATAGACTGCCTGTTCGCTTGTGGCCACAACGTCCCAAGTGTTACCCTAGAGAACATTGCATGATTCCTTATGGAAATTACGCGTTTTACACTTCAATTTTGTTGATCGGTTATTTGATAGCACCGCAATCAGTGTGTTGCGTACAGACTACTCCAATCACGATCAACCTTGAACTGATAGAAATTTGGCAGTTTCAGGTGAGGAAGTTTGCTAGTTTGCAAAAACTGTCTACAGTTTACCCCGATTCAAAACAAGAAGCTGCAGCGCGTTACTTCTAAGTTAGCCTGTCTCACTTATTCATTTGATTAATTAGACTAAACGGTTTCGAATGACGTTATTGTCGCCACCTGAGTTCTCCTTTGAATTGGGATAATTAATCGGTTGTTTTCTACTCTTTCTTTCGTGCTGAATAAATTCACTGATTATACGTTTGGTCTTCTGACTCGCGTTTACTGTTGCTCATTATGAATGGGACACTACTTTGTGCAGTTGTATGACTTCGAACCACATTTTGAGCCAGATGGCAGAATGTTTTCAGCTGCTTCTTCTCTTGCAAATAACGTTACCGAACAGCGATAAGTTGCATTTCAAAATCGCTAGTATTGCTTTAGCGACTAACAAAATACAGGTATTTGTGGAACAAGTTTGATCATCAAAACTTTCTTATCGAGCGAACTTACCCTACAAGTGCGCAGTGCACACTGCGGATTTTGTTCGTGTTTTAAACCCGTACAGTAAAGGCTTTTTCTTGATTAAACATATACTCTATCCTAAAGCAGACTACTTTGTCTTTCTCAACTTGTCAACAGTTTGAAAGCGGACAGTAGTCGAAATCCATGTGTTTTCGCCAAATCTTTAATTGCTCATAGTAACTGATGTCATTTGATCTGTTTTATTATCAAGAAACGACCATCTGCTTAAGTGTAAAGGCGTTATGGCGATTATTTCGAAGTTCGTCTTTCAGCTACTTTTGCTTCATGTGGAGTGATTAACAAACTTTAGAGTCGTTTTGCACACGATGGAATTCTAAAGCAGATGACGTCGGATGTGACCCTTGGCCTTCACGCTTGGAATTAAATTCATCCTCGGAAAACTGGAATGTTACGTATCACATTCCCAGTCCTTCCTATTTTCAGTCGAATGCTAAAATGCAAACCTCGGGGATAGGAACGGAAAGATTATAAACGAATGTCATACCTGAACAGAGTGAATCCACATGCTGCACCGCTCTAACACTGGCACATCCCACCTTTAGGAATTGTATTCATTCTTGCACAATGTCTTTTCGGGGGACGAACGTGGACCTAGTCTACATTGGATACCCTCCTCAATCCACATAGTCCATCCCTAATAGTCATTGAACAAAAACTTCGGAGTCGAACGTAGAATGTACAAACGACATGCGATTAAACGTGCACCTTTGGTCATTTTAAAAGATACGGAGATAACATGAATTCAATCAGCACAGCCGGCAGTAAAATGTGGTCGGAAGTTATCTTTGAACAACTGGTCAGAGGTGCCATTTTTCATGGCCAAGCAGCTGCATCTTACGAAGAAACAGAGCATGGAAATACGGACCAAAAGGTCTCGAGTTGCACTTGATCACGCTGAAGATAGGTCTTTTCGGTTCGTTGCAAAACCATTTTGGATCGTTCCATGAATCCTTTCCGATAGGCGTCTCGTGATCCTTTATGCGTAAACCGCCTAACAACAACTGGTGGGAGAGTAAGCACAGGACTCAGAAAACTAAGCAAGCTATCACTGGGATGTGAGACCAGTTACGGAATATATCAACCTAAACGATGACTTGTGTTATATGTTGGACATTCCCGATCGCATTCGATTGTTGGTTACTGGTAATCTGGTTTATAACTTCGCACTGGTATGCTAGATAGACACAAATAGGCCTTCTCTAATATCTGCACCGTACTACTTTTCGTTCTCTTGACTATATTTCTGATCTCGAAATCTTTGGATGTGTCCGTTTTAACTAATTGCGTCACGAGCATGCCGTTTATTTTGGGTGTAAAATGTCCAGTGTGGAAATTCACATTGCTCTACTTCTCAAACAACGCTCCGAGTTTTACTTGTTCTCTATCGGAGCAAAAGTGTGAACCGTTGTATATTGGTCAACCCATATCGTTTTTTCCATAAGCCGACCTTTGAACAAACTCAGCATCTCACGGATCAACGCTGCATCGAGAAAAGACGACCCGTTGTTCTCTTCTATCTAAATGTCGAACTTGATTTTGGGATGCTAAATTTTAACGCCAACCAATGCGGTCTGGATATGTTTGCCGTTTTTAGTCAAGCAAGATGTGTCACCTACCTGTCATCTATAGATACTTTAATTACGGATATCATGATGGAGTTCACTTGTCTCTTTCTATTGAGCTGTCCATTCAATAGAACTGGAACACAGCCCGCAAAATAGTGGCAATTCTCTCAGTTACTCCCCCGGAATATCGATGTCAGTTCGCCCATTCTTATGATTGCATAGGTGACCAATAGTTTCTGTTAATGAAGGTCACCCAGAAAAACCGTTCTATCTCTGGGTCATTACTAAATTGGCAGCGTCCATGAACTCAGAAGTGTTTTCTTCACAATAAACGTAGTCGCTCGTTATGTGATCGATTCCAGTACTTTTACTAGCCATTGCACCAGGTCACAGTACCGCGTGGTATACATGTCAAGAATCGGTCTCAAAAGTACTCTGTCTTCATCAACTTGAGAAAGATCACTGAAGCACGATACGATCACTCTTGTCGTTCTGATACGTTCACAACTGCGTGCATCAATAATTCTTGATCGCTCCATATCACGGAGTAGTTTAGACTGTCTTCCCTCTGTTGCTATTGCATTAACTTAATCTGTTTATGTCTTCCTAAACTTTAGTCTGTTCGTCAGCATCCACGTTATTTTGGCAACAGTGTTTTAGAGTTCACTAATCTTTCTGATCGATACGATTGTTTTTCACACCGTTACTGCCAATCTTACAGTTTTTTTGTCACTTACCTGTCGTTTTTTGATCCCTCGGCTATTTTACCCATTTCTTTCTGTTTGCCTAGGTTTATTGACCAACGAACGAGTGGATCGTCGCAAGCCTTACTTGCCAAATTCCTATGCGAACTACAGTGCACAGTACACTTCCAGTCAGATTTCCTCAAACCGTCTCACTGAATATCGTGATATTTCGCCATCCAGTTCGAATATATCTGATCCTGAGGAGGCTGCCAATACCGTTTACTCGATTTCCCCACTACCAAATCGATATGAATTTGATAACTTAGTGCAATCTATCCCCGGTGAATCTGCTTGGTCTTATCAACATTTGAACGAGAATTCGGAGAATATAGGTTCCTCGTTTCATTCAGGTATGTTCGATCCGGGACAATCCCGTGATACGCTACCTCTCAGCTCATTCTGTGTATGTTTTGTTTGACCGTTTATCAGATAGTCGAAATAACTCCTACGGTGGACTCATTTACTGCTGGTTTTCAATAATGGTTATACTTAGATCTATACAACTTGTAAACTCCTAGTCTGCATTTCCAAACATGTATGCCAGAAAACCTCTCCGTGAACCGTCCGGGCTATTTTGAATATCATATCTGTCAGTCATCAAAAATTGTATGCGTAACATATCCAATCTACAGAGTATGCATTCTCTTGAACCCTGCTGAGCGTCCATTGCACACTTGGATCTGTGATTATTTTTTATGTTTCCATATCCTCATTGATCTTGTTGTCACTGTTGCTTGAATACGGGAAGTTGCAAAGGTACTTTTTATCGCTGGTGATGTTGGTTCCCAGGTGGCGTGCTCAGCCACATGTGCTGATAGCTTGTTCAAACTAGTTCAACAATATTTGAATTAGCCGAGATTCATGCCCGTGAATGGATCCTGAACGAAGGTTTTGCCAGAATTGTTTCTGTTACCTTGCACATAGTGTGCAGTTCAATACACGGTTTTTATGAGTGCGAATATTACTGTTTGTGGTATGTTGCTTGAACGTTAAAAGTGCAAATTCTGATTCAAGTCAGTCGAAATTACGTTGTGTGCGTCATTAGATGAACGATTAACGGAAGCAATTGGCCGTTGGCTCAACCGGCACCTTCAGTATTGAATCCCTAAGTGACCTGTGCTGATTGCCGGCGATCCTTCCAGTTAATGGTTTTCGTTTGAACCTACACTCTTCTCACTACTCCATGTGACTGAACACCATATCCTAAGCGTCATACTCGGTTGGACAATAAGTACACAATGTAATCTGTGTGAATTTGTTTTGAGAGGTACCGTTTTCACTACTCCATCTTCTGCAAAACTTGTTCTGCCCACCATTCTTTGCGCACTGCTGATGAGCTCCACAATGTTTTCTCGTTTTCACCGATTGTGGTGCTTTTTCAAGTGCTAGCCGCAAGTGTCAAAACGTTGCCGACTCCTCTGTCCTGAAAACTATTCGGTTTAGATTTTTCCAGTACTCAGGCTAGATGATCTAGTTAATGGAGGCAAATGATCACTGTTGTGAGACGCCTTGAACGTCCGTACATGATTGCACCGGTGAGCCGAAACATTATCTTTCCGGCTAGATATTTTTTTTAAAAGTGGATATTATAATTCCTAATTTGACTCATTGACACTATGATTCCCAGATGTCATTTCACTCTCAGTTGACTAATTGTCAACCTGTGGATTGAACCACCGCCATTCTGCATTTTGGGTATGCCCACCCAAAAGCTTCTATTCATGTACTCCTCCATCATTTTTATCAGTCCGTCTTTCGCATTCCATTCAGCCGCCAACTCTCCTGGTTTTTGTCAGTCGGTCTGCCGAGTCCCATAAAAGTGTGTTAAGTCGGGTGATTGAAACGAAGGCCACATGCAGATTGAGAATTACAAATCACCTAGCCTCCGGGTTGCCCCCAACCTTCAGCCTGATTGACTTGATCAGATCATCAGCGTCCATGAACTCAGAAGTGTTTTCTTCACAATAAACGTAGTCGCTCGTTATGTGATCGATTCCAGTACTTTTACTAGCCATTGCACCAGGTCACAGTACCGCGTGGTATACATGTCAAGAATCGGTCTCAAAAGTACTCTGTCTTCATCAACTTGAGAAAGATCACTGAAGCACGATACGATCACTCTTGTCGTTCTGATACGTTCACAATTACGCACAAAATGACCCAACCCTCATGCGGTGACAGCATTGGATACATACTCAATTCACGTTCCGCAAGGTCATAGTGTGTCCGAATTTTTATGTTCTTTCAACTTTTACTGGGATAGCAAGAAATTGTTTTGCAGAGTGTTAGTTTCTCGCTTTTAGCTCATCAATCGCTTACCTAAAAGCACCTAGATGTGTACGTCAGTATGCACTGCTTGAACGATTGAATGGAACGCACAAGGAGACTAAACATAAGTGTCAGAACCAGGGTAAGTTGATAACGCAAACGGGTCTTCTACACACAAAAAGGGTCGTCTTTATCTGATTAACAGGATTTCACTTCACTTCATGAATCCCAGCTTCGTGTTATCGAACAACATGGTGCAGGAGTTGGTTGTTTTGTTTCATGGCCTGTTTTCAGGATGTATTTCGTAATCAGTGGCCCCAGGTTTTCCTTTCTGCCTATCAGCTTGATTACTTACTTGCGTCCACGGATGAATCAGTCAGTTTAAAGGTTCGGCGATCTACCCAGCCAAATGCCGTTTCACTGTGGACCTCATTACAGCGAAAAACAAACTGATAGATAATGAGTGATGCAGACCAGTTGGATTAATTGTATCTCGCGTTTATCAAGGTTACTTCCAGAGTTGAGCAGCAAGTTACATACGGCTCAATGTGAATTGTAACTTGCGATGCACAACATTAATCAGGTGATCCTCACGAAGTGGCAACTTTGGGAAAATCATCTTAGTTACTGCACACTTGATAAGTCCTCGCGGTTTTTGCACAACGACATCGCTTTGGTGAACTCTTATGCCCAGCTGCCTCTATACAAGTCTTTTTGCATCTGCTAACTACTGTTTTGAGCAGTCTATAGACAATCGATTCGGAGCTGAAGAATTGAATGTTGGCTATCCGTGTTGGCTTGTGGTAAACAGACCACCTCACTATCTGAAAGTACTAAACTGTTACCAGACGCAACTTCGAAATTAACTTTTGCCCCGAGATATAAGGAATTCATAAAGTTAAAATATGATGGAAACTATTCTTCACTTACAAAAATGAAAAGATCATCGCTAAAGCGTTTGTACAATGCGATTACCACCTTGTTGCCAAATTTCTACATTTCGATCATTTCCAGAAAAAAATGTCAGCTAACGTTGGGCTGCGACTGTTCCTAATTGCACATATGATTAAAAGTTACACTTGCAAATTCGAATTGATTATCTTGTGCACATAATCTAATGAGGTCTGTAGCATACTCGTGTATATTTTTTTGCTAATATGAGACCACAAAAAAGTTATGGTCTCATGTGGGAAACGTTAGCACTCAACGATTCAATGCCATTG